>JAKCPI010025439.1:0-23915 GCA_023213315.1 Euborellia annulipes | reverse complement strand
TCACTGTACAATATTTATATTTTTAATAATAGAAAATGTGGTCTATAATTAAAAACTCACATAATATTTACCTCACCTTATTAATAAAATTTAAAATATAATTTGGTTGCTTGTCGCTTGACATTCCTGATTAAATGCAAATAAAATAAATTGCATAATTCAGAATAATTGAAACATATACAACTGCACTTGACAGAGAAAAAAAGAGAAAAGAATTTTCAAAATAAATTTATGACATATACCGAAACTAGAACCGTATTAATCGAAGAATATCAAAAGCAGGTAAAATTAATGGTCAAAGACAAAAATCAGACTTCCGTCATGAATTCATAAATATCCGGGGTGAGGGAAGGGGGGAGGGAGGGGGACTGTGATGAGTTGACTAAGCACTAAGCATACACTCACACACACGCAGTGGCACACGCACACTAACAGCCGGAGCGTGTCCTGGGAGGGAGCTCACTCACATGCACACACTCCTCTTGCTTTCATTCCGATCCATGCCATGGATCCGTGCTGATCTACGTTCTATGTGTCTATGTGAATGCCGATGTGTGTGTTCGAGTAATATGCTAATGTTTTGGGGGGGGACATTGCCGCCGGTCCGGGATCTCGGTCAAATCTCACAAGTGTTGTCAGTGATTAACTTGATCATCAATCAATAGTGTCAATGTGTAATTGTGAAATGATGTTTTGAAGACCGGATTTTTGTTACTTTTTTTTCGTTCCCGCAAAATAAAAAAAATAAATAAAAAACAACTGCCGCCGATTATATCTCAGATCAGATTCAGGTAGGTCGTTAACTTTTTAAAGTATTCAATAAATTTTGTTATTTAATAATCTAAAATAACGGTGGTACTTTATAAGCATATATATCAAATAAATAATTTTTGGAATGCCATTATAAAATATAAATGGCATTAGAATATTCTGATATTCCCAAATTAAGGGGTTGTGAATTTTGTGAATTTTTAAGAATACAATTTTGTTTTAATTAAATTTTTTATTTTTTTTCCTTAAGAAATTTTACCGCTTAACCACTAGCCGGTATATTTTATTTTTAATAGTATTTTATTCTATCACAAAGTTATGAGCATAGTGTAGCCAAAATTTCCGTTTGGGAAGGAGGGAGGGGGGGAGGGGGTATTTGAAAAAATTTAGTAATTTTTTTGTTTTCGCGAATGCTTTGGGAAGGGGGAAGCTCATCTGGTTCATCCCCCTGAATACTTCACTGGTCATAATTAAATCAACATAATAGAGATTAGTAAATTATTTTACCATACTTGCATTGGTGTTTATATTATACATGTTCAGTAGTGAGGAGATTCAAGGCAGCCAAAAGAAATAAAGAAAAAAATATATTTATCTTTAACTTTATTTTACACTCTTGTCCGATATTCAGGCCTTCATCAGGACAAAGTGCTGTTCTCCTAGAGGCTCTTGACAACTCCTGACAATAGGTTTGTGCGAACATTCGTCGGATGTCATGACTTCTGGTTCAATAGAGAAGTCATGACATCCTCTTGTTTAAAGATATTAATTTTAGATTTTGAATAATACAATATAAGATAGGGGTAGCGTGAAGTCCATGGGCATAGGTAGGGAAATTTGACTGGGGTGGGGCATGAGACCATCCTCCGGGGGAAGCTTGGGGATATGGAGTACTCCTCCAACTCAAGTGGTGGTCCGAGGAATTTTTTTAAATTTAACCTTCTCAAAACTTAAATTAAGCTACCCCCATAATGAACCCAGGAGTATATCTTTTTCTTCTGTCCTCGCCTTTATTCCCGCAATGCGGGGTAGGCGGACCTCACTTTTTCCCACCAGCCCTATCATGTCTTTTTTGCGACCGGAAGAAATAGAATAGGCCGGCCCGAGGCACGGTCTGACGCCTGCTGAAAAGAGGAAGGAAGAGACAGACATACAAAGAACTGAAGAACTGCCTGTCCCAGCTCGGGTAGCTCGTGGTCGCCATCCACGTACCCACAGATGTGGGCCCCTGAGCAAATAAACCCAGGTGTAAATATAAATCTTTATTGGCTCTTGCATTTGATACTTTTTACTACACTATTTTTAATATGTTCCTGCCAAGAAGTATCGCCTCAAGGGTACAATAATTAAACGAGATCCTCACTCTGGCATTAACACAATTTCAAAAATTCAAAAGAAAGAAATTTTCAGAATGATTCACAGGAAGAGAAAGAAATGTTCATTTGGGGTAGGATGGGGGGGAGCATTTGCCTCCCCCCTCCCCAAGGGCTCTGATTCTTATAAAATTTTATATTATTCTTAAATAAAATATTTCAAAATATATCTATGAGTATATAAACTGTACAAAATTAAACAATTAATTAAATTAAATGTTTTGTTTGGATACCAAATGGCTTGAATAAGAATGTCTGGACCCTATATTAATCAATAACGGATATCGTCAAAGTCTTAATTGGCCTGAGTTGCCGAAAAGACTGTGTGAATGTGAGTGTGAGTGTGAATGAGAAAAAAGTGTGTTTAAAAAAAATGTTTTGTCCAAATTTGAGTACCTATTTGTAAGTAAAAAAAAAAAATATTTGCCCCCCCCCCAAGAAAAAAGTTGGAATGACGCCACTGTTTTCAAAATGAAAATATTTGTCTTATTACTTGTGGTAAAAAGTGTTAACGAGTTGGGTAAAATGGTGAAGGGTGGGTTTTTTACTAGTTTGTTTTTCAATAGAAAGGAATTTCAGGCTAAAATAGACGTGAGTTTATGAATACAAGAAGTCCTAAACATCCCGTTTTACAAATTGGATATGAAACAAAAGATAAGGATACAAGACCCTTTAAAAGGTAAAACGAAAAATCCAAGCTGGCGCCGTGATCGGTAGAAAAGTGAATGTAATTCTTCGAAATTTGGACAAGGTATTGGTCGATTGGGTTGCCTAATTCCTGGGCGATAAGAAAAGTCTCATCGCATGTATGGGTAATAATAGAGAATAATCACATTACGGCACCGCAAACTGTCTAAAAGGGGGACAAAGAAGAAAGAAAACAAATAGGCTAAATTCATTGGAGAACGAATTATGTACCACTTAAAAGAAAATTTAAATTAAGAAATCACACAAATTTTATTCTAGCTATAAAAATTAGCTAATTTGTAGTAAGACATCAAAAAGTAGCTGGTTTTAGTTTTTTACATTCTGACCGAGTAAAAAAAAACTGAAGATCGTAAAATAAAATTTATCTAAGTAGCAGCCTTGACTATGATTAGGAAACAAATCTGGTGATTTTCTGCTTCATGGCATTTATGGCTTTTTGGATATTAACTCTTCCATTAAATATTAACTGACGACTTCCTAAGAATGCTTATTCGCTCTGAAAGAGATGCTACCTGTGAAATATGAATCACAAATGGAGAAATAATTAACATGATTGAGTCATGTTAATCATCCATATTCATTTTTTTAAATATCTAAAAGAGGATGTCGAAAATTAATTGGAAAGAATTAATTTTTAGCAAAAGATTTCAAGTGATAATTTATTCATTAAAAGGGTAATAGAATATAAATTAAAAGACTTTTTTATTGACTCTTTTAAAGTTAAAAGGCTGATCACATAATTAAACAACTAACGAACCGGCTTAATTCGAACTCTATGGGAAGTGGTAGGTCGGAAATATTGAAAGTCAATTAAAAAGAAAAAAATGAGGGTGAGCATATTTATGTATTAAGCCCAGAGGCTTTTTAATAAAAAAAAAAATAACGGTTAGGAATCATAAAAATATATCCAAGAACGGAGACAAGTTCCTCTCTTACAAAAGCAGTTATGCTTATTACTGATCAGCAAATTGTGATCAAAGATAGGGTAAAGAAAAAATTATTAATACAAATCAGTTAACTATGATGGTCAAAAAATATTAATAGGAAACTATTAACTAAAAGATTATCCAACCCCGCTTCGATGTGTATCATTCAATATGAGGTTATTATGGATATTATTGACAAAAGATAAAAAAAAAATTCAGAAGAGGACATACTATTATATAAACTAGTAGGGTTTTTCATAATTATATTCATTTGCATAGCTACTATAGAGTCTCGCTAGAGGGTCAGATTTAATGTTTCAGGGGCACAAAGAGCGTATGTTACAATTCAAGTTATAGCATATGTTATTTGCCATATAAAAACAAACTCCCTCCTCCTCAAAAAGGATTTAGTTTAGTGAGTTCTACATCTCATAGCCACTTTTTAGCTGATTTTGTATTGGTGTCTATGAGTTGTTTGAACAACGCTAGAGTAAAATTTATTCAAAATGGCGTGGTCGGACAAAACCGGGTGGGCACATGGTCCAGCAATGCAAATTAACAAGACTAAATTGTCATTTGTGATTTTTGTGCCTAAAATATTTTTAAAAATCTTAGGGCATAACTTAAATCAATGTAGTTTGATATAGGTTATCAATAAATTGAAATTCATTAAGTTTTTACTTTCTTGTTTTATATGTAATATTTTGCAATTTTTACTTTCTCTTACCTATATACACTATGTATATATAGAGAGGTCTTTTTGTTTAATAAATAGTTTTATTGCAATGTATTAATGTGTTTTTAATTATTTTTTCCAGTTCCGGTTTTGCCCGACCAGGTCGAACAATTCCGGAACAATGAACATTTTCAGATGTATTTTTATGATCTTAATTACGATGTTTTTTGTCTCACCACTGATTTTGTTGCTTTTTTCTTCAGAAGGGATCAATTTATCAGTTTAATACAAATTTTGACTGTTTCATTCCCATAGTGAATAAATTAAAAACAAAAACCAGTCCCGGTTTTTTCCGACTTTCCCCTCAAATGAATTTAATTTGAACAATGGTTTCTTTTTATCAAATTCAATGGTGGCCATTAAATGTGAATTAATCGATGAAACCCAGTTAAATTTACCTTTATAAGCAAAAAAAAAGATAAATCTAATTATGAAAGGGAAAAAAAACAAATGGCTTCTTCAATGGATTAACGTCTTTTATTTAAGCTTCTTTTGTATATTTAGAATAACTTATAGACTCTTCCGCTTTTTTTTTTTTTTTTTGTTTTTCTCATCAGTTGTTAGTCACTTTTTATCATGTCTATTTATTCATTCTTGAATCAGCTCGATTCCAATCAATTCTAGGTGTAATATAATGAGTTTTCTTGGAAATCTTCTTGCGGAAGATGATGATGATGATGATGATGATGCGGTTTAGTCTCCCAGCTAATGATGGACACGATGACGATGATAAGAAAAGAAATACCATTACAAATTACTAAAAGCAAAAAGTGATATATTTTGTATATAACAAATTCAAAAAAAAGTCCTGTTAACATTCAAAAAGAGATTTGCTGTTTATTTTTTGAAAAATAAATAAGCCGGAAAAAAAAAATATTTGGTGACAATTATACAACAGAAGACAAAACTCAGATGTGAAGAATTTTATTTTTATTACAATTTGATTGGCTCTTCCTATCTCTCATTCTCCTGTTAGAAGAGCAAATATCCCGTTAGGTTCAGGTCCAATATAAGAATAGAATTTTTTTCTTGTCGAATAATAATAATAATGAAGAGGAAGTGGCTGACCAGACCATCTCTTACCGAATACAAATATTTATTCATCTTTTTAATTGTATAATTTTTATACATGATTTGAGTTCAATAAAAAATTTAACGAGAAAATCAAACCATCATCGTTATTACGAATAGCGATTTGATATATTATAATATAAATAACGAACGATCTGATAAATCCATCGCTATATAACATCAATTAATTTTTTAACTACATAATCTAGAAAGGATTTTATTAAGACAAGACGATAAAATATTTGGCTAATATTGAAATTTGGATAATTCAAAACGAAGAAATTCGATAGGTGAGTGATAATTCAGAGGAGTAGGAAAGTGAAGGCAGCCAGCAGAGAATAAAAATTTTGAAGATTTCTTCGGTGTTTTGAGAACGCATCGTTCTCATCTTCAGGACTAGAAATTGGTAATACTGAACACATAGCGGTGCATGCAAACAGATAATAGACTTTTGTACAGTATATACCATTAAATAACAATTTCTTGCATAAGAGAATTACAATAGGTGCCTGGGCAGTCTTTTTTTATGTAGGCAGGAAACACCAACACACTAGCACTGACAAAGATTGAAAGACTAATTTTTTTTATAATTGAATCATCATTTATCGTTCTGAAGATGGGAATGATGCGTTTCCCAAACGTTATTCTGTCTTCACTTTCCTGCTCCTCTGGATATGAATACTTCTATAAAATTTCCAGGAATTTAAAAAGTATAAATTTTATAATATTCAGGGTCGTAGCCAGGGGAGGGATATGGGGGGTCCAACCCCTTCCTCCTCGAAAGTCAGACAAATAAAGAGAAACATGTTAAAATTTGAACCTCGAAAAAATATTTTGGTTACTTTATTAGAGTGAGGCGGATAGCTGAGTAGATCGTGTAGTAAGGAAGATAAAAAAGCAAAAAGAGCGATTGAGGCTTCGTTTATTTCGTTTATTAATCACTTTAACCCGACTTTTCGGTCAGATATACGACCATCCTCAAGCTGAAGAGTGTCAACACTTATAGATCTTAATGAGTTGATTTACTTAAAAAAAAAATCTCGACTTGATCACAATTCTTTCAAACTATATATATCAATATTACATAGGCCTATAAAAGAAAGTAAAAGCGCGAATAGCCATGGCAGCTGAGAGCGCCCTAAAGATAAATAATAAAGAAAGTAAAAACAAGACTTGTCATGGTTTGAGAAAATCAAAAATATTTAAAGAATTTAATTATATTATAAAGGTGTGAGTGTTTTTTATTAGCGAGGCCAAACATCCCATGGCCCCCGAGAATCGAACCCAGAATCTCCAGCCTTTCCGGGGCATAGGCGTGCTGTCCATTGCACCAGACCACCGGACCCTCGACCTAGACCATAAAAACTCACTTCGCCTCACTTAAATATATTAGTTTTTATGAAAAATGGAAGATAATAGATGTGATTGATTGAGTTTTAAAAATAAGAGAAAAAAATCTTCCCCGCCCATTTATGTATGTACCAAGTTGAAATTTGAATATTGAATAATTTAAGAATAAATTTGATTTCTTCTATTAAAATTATATTTTATTAAGATTTTTTCTATTCAAAAAGGGAGGGGGGGGGCCCCTACCCTCTAATCACCTGGCACCGATACTGATTTTATCTTAGGTATGTGTAAGGTTATATGAGTTAAAGAGAGCCTTCAAAAAAGTTGTTTGAAGAAATATACATGATATCCATTTCAAAAGAAATTGGGTAAGCTCTATCTTTTGAGGCATCTTAATGGATAATTAGGAGAAGTTCATAAAATCCAAAAATACTAAGTTTCAATAATAGTTATTCCTATGATTTTGGTTTGGTCTTAAATGTTCATTAAGATAAAACAAAAGATAGCCGTTGTCCAATTACTTTTGAGACAAATTTAGAAAAAATAATAAATTTTTCAAAATCTTAACTCTTCAATGAACAAATTTTGCGTTACATATTTTTCCGTTTATTTTATTATAAAGAAAATAAGTTCTCAAACTTATTTTTTTTTATGATACCCCTTATGTGAACAATGAATTAGTCGCGTGCAAGACCCTCAGTCTCACTTACATTACCAAAATTTGTCTACCAACCAAACAAACATTTTTCATTTTTATATAATTAGATATTACTTCATGTACCCGAAAAAAGATATAAGGGTGTGCCGCTGGGAGTTGAACCACAGATCCACCGATTTGCGCTCAGTGTGCCCTTACCACTAGACCACAGCACGGCATTCGGGTATATGAACTCAGTTGGAAAGCAAATTTAACCATCGGGAGGAATGGACCCGGATTTGGCGCCACAAATTCCTCCGTCAACCTGGTGCAATCCAGTTGGCATAGTTGAGACAACCTCAATTTTAACTAATTTATAAATAAGAAATTATATATAATATTTAAGATATTATATACATCGCGTAGGTAAGCCGCGAAACGGAGATTTATATAATTAGATATTACTTCATGTACCCGAAAAAAGATATAAGGGTGTGCCGCTGGGAGTTGAACCACAGATCCACCGATTTGCGCTCAGTGTGCCCTTACCACTAGACCACAGCACGGCATTCGGGTATATGAACTCAGTTGGAAAGCAAATTTAACCATCGGGAGGAATGGACCCGGATTTGGCGCCACAAATTCCTCCGTCAACCTGGTGCAATCCAGTTGGCATAGTTGAGACAACCTCAATTTTAACTAATTTATAAATAAGAAATTATATATAATATTTAAGATATTATATACATCGCGTAGGTAAGCCGCGAAACGGAGATTTATATAATTAGATATTACTTCATGTACCCGAAAAAAGATATAAGGGTGTGCCGCTGGGAGTTGAACCACAGATCCACCGATTTGCGCTCAGTGTGCCCTTACCACTAGACCACATATAATTTCTTATTTATAAATTTTTCATTTTATTGTAGCCAATATTATCAATAGATGAATTAGCATCTCAGGGCAGATAAACTTTCCTAATGTCGGATAAAATCCTTCAATTTGGTGTCTGCTTGTGTACAGTGGGTGCCACAAGTGTCTGATATGCTCGAAGTGGAGCTTTGAGCTTAGGCAACCAAAATGCTTAGCTTTATGAAGTGTTATGTTAAAAGTATATTTTCCCCGCCAGTTGCATTGAAAAAAATCTGGTATGACTGCTCGCAACCATTTCTCCTATGAAGTACAAGAGTAAAGTGGTCTTAAAAAGATTTCAATGTCGAAATGAGAATATACATTTTAAAGAGCTTCTAAAAAATAATTGATTTATGAATTTTAATCAAAATTGTTCGAACGAATTTTGAGAAAATTAAAAAAAAAAAAAACAGAAAAACTACGTCAGTAAAGTACTAGAACTTTTGCCTGATTTTGATTAAAAGCTTATTTTCACGCCCTAGAGGGGTGACTAACTTAAATACAAAATTTCAACCTCCTAGATGCTTTAAATTGAACCCAGACAGACCATTTAAGGGGACCTTAAAACGTGTATATCCATCAAAATCTCGGCATAGAATATTTGACATGAATCCAATACTTTCTCTATACTATATTAACATATATAGAGGTAAGAGAAAGTAATATAATTTATTTATTTTAAAAATATTGGTTTTGTTGACTAAGCTCAAGGTTCCACTCTCGAATAACTCAGATACTTGTGGCGCCCACTTTACCATCACAGGATGCTTCGTGTACCACAGTTTGAGCTAATATAGATTAATGATTTCAATTAGCAATCTATTTCTTATTTATAATAAAATTTAATTAAAAACTTTTTTTTATCATTAGAAATGGTTAATAAATATATGTAATCTAAAAGAATTAAACCGTATAAAAATATTAATAATGGCTATAATCGATTCAAGTGTGTGCGTGAGAGGAATGTTAATGGTTTATTTGAAAACGAAAAACGTATAAAGCACTCAACTCACAAGTGAGAGAAAAAAAGAGAAAGAGAGAGGGAAGGGAGATGGGGAATTTGCCAATTTGATAGTCATCCTTAATTCGGACGTCTCTTGACTATTAAATAGACACAGAAAATCAACTCACGTGGGATGTATGCATTGAATCATCCCTTCGATAATGAAAAAAAAAAAAAAAAAAAAAAAAAAAACTAGTTATCAAGGTAAGGTGTATAAATCCTATTAAAAAGGAAAAACTTTAATTCTAACAGAGAAACTTTAATTAGAATTTATTAATTACAGGTAAATAATGAAACTTAAATAAAATACAATTAATCTAAAAAATAAATAAAATAAGTTTATAGATACTAAAATAGGTGGAAGAATTGCAGACAGTCAAAGATGAAATAAATAATTATTTTATTTCTTCTGATTATTATTTTTTGGCACGCTCATTTCAAGTTGTAAAGTTTTTGTGTACAGGCAGGGATGGGCAAGTTACTCGATTTTGAGTAACGAGATACAAAATACCAATTACTTCAGATTTTTGTAACGAAATACAAGATACCAATTATTCACGGGTTTGTGTAACGAGATACAAGATACCAATTACGTATTTCAAATACATTGAAAATACCAAATACAAACAAATTTTTCCTTGATTTTAAAATACTTTTTGGAGGGGTAATTCTGGAACTAGAGCCCTGCACGGGTACGGGTTGGCCCGTAGGCCCGTTACCCGCCCGGCCCGCGGGCTTTGGAGGCCATGAAAAAAATTACGGGCAAATACGGGAGGGTAGCAAGTCTAAATAAACGGGTTCGGGCGGACGGACATGCAAATGAAATTTTATTTAAAAATTGCTAGACATTCGTTCATTCATTCACTAAATCTCGGGCGGGTATGGGCGGGTTTGAAAAAATTCCGGGCGGGCCTGAAGAATGGTAAAAAATTACGGGCCGGGTACGGGCGGGAAGTCAAAAAAAATACGGACACGGACCGGTCTGGGCCAAAAAAAATCGGCCCGTGCAGGGCTCTATCTGGAACCCTAGATAAATTTAGTTTAGGAAAGTGGCAGCTAAACTTATATTAGAGAATACCTTTGGAAAATCAAAAACAATAAAATTATTCATGACACTAAAAAAAATTTATTTATAAAAATATGAAAAGGTTTCAAAAAACCAAGTTTTCAAAAGTTTTGTCGGATAATCTGGACCTTGATGGAGAATGAATAAACCCGCAAATGAAAACAATCTTTCAACTGGGGCAGAAGAACAAAGATTTAGTCGTTGAAAGCTGGTTGAAAGAAGAAAGCAAAAAAAGTTTTTTAACGAAGAGTGAAAATTTGGCGGATTGATTGACTTCTCGTTACTGGTTTTACTAAGATCCGGAGCAGAGAACCCACACGACGATTACATACAGTAATATTAAATAAATTAAAACGATTTCAGCTCCCTCTGCAAGACTTTTTTACACTGCGGCATATTAAAAAAAAAAAAAAAGTATTTGGTATCTCGAATTTCAGATACCAATTACTAAAAAATGTAACGAAATACAAGATAGCAATTACTTTGCCAATTCTGTAACGAGTTACAAGATACCAATTAATATTGTATTTGGTATTTTGTATTTCAAATACATGTAACTGATTAACGCCCATCCCTGTGTACAGGTGGTATGAAATTTAATTAATATAATAAATAACCATGAAATTATATATTAATGATTCTTACAAAGTATATATTATATTTAGTATGTTGATTCCACAGATCTCGGAAATATCAAAATAACAATAATAATAAAAAAATATATATATAAGGAGAAAAATTTCCGATATTAATATTTTATTTAAATTTTAGCGGGGGGGGGGGGGGGTGGCGTCCGAATCGTCCAAACAATTGAAAAGTGACAAGAGCAATCGATACCCTTTTTTTTTTTAAATTGCCCACTAGGCTGTCCAGGTTTTTTGGAACGAAGTTCATTTACGCGGCTCACAGTAGGGTAAATTGGCAGAATTCGTCAGGACCCCCAATAGATATTATAAATAATAACGGTTATCATAAGAGACTTATATGGCCTAAGTTGCCGAAAAGACTGTGTGAATATGTGTGTGAGTGTGAATGAGAAAAAAAGTGTGAGTGTTTTTAAAAAAATAATATCTCTCTCGGCTACTGGAGGTGGGAGGAGGAGGAGTATTTGGATTGTATCGGTGACAATCGAAAAAGATTTTTACATTTTAATTATGCAAATACATGTGGTTGCCCGTAACCTCAGAGAGAACTCAGAGTCCCGGGTTCGCTTCCCGTCCTAAGCGAGAAAAATTTATTTTATTTGAATTGGCTACTAGTCATTTGAAATAAATAGGGATGGGGTCTAAATGACTTTAGATGCCGAAAAAAGACCTTAAATAAATTTAAAAAAAAAAAAATGTAGATGGTTATTTATTATATTAATTATAAGTTATATAGCATCTGTACACAAAACGTATCTGTCGTGATGAAGGGAATTATGAGCCACTTTAAACGTTAACGATAAGAATAAATATAAAATTACTTTATTTTCATTCATTACTCCAAAAGATTTTTGAAGAGGGGGTTTCGCATTATGTTGGAAATGTTTCACTATAACAAAGGGATGTGTTATGACGAATATACTGATATACAGTAGTCAACTCTCTTTTTGTTTCTCTCTTGTGAAGGGACTATTTGAAAAAAAAAAAATATTATTATTCCTTTTAAATTAGATAGGAAGATATAAAAGTGAGCGTTGTAATTAAAAGCATGCTAAAAATTAGAAATTTCTTTCTTTTATTTCACTTTTTTAATCAGAATAAAATAAATTCTAATTTATTGATAAGTAAATTTTTTAATTCATGTTTTCTCTTAAGTAATTTAATAAATGCACTCAAGGATGAAGAAATTAATGTTCCAAAACCGTTAGCGTGGAAATATAATGTGAGAATATTAAGCAATTATTATTATAACTAAATTAAATCTACCTTTGTGCTTTACTTACACTAATTATTATTTACTTTTTGCTTTTGTTAGAATTGAAATAATTTCAACAATATTGTTTTTATTTTATTCTTGACCTAAAATGATCAAAAATAGGCTTAAAAATTCACTATCATTACTTAGGTATTTGCAAAATGTGCATGCTTCCCTTTAAAATTGCTTAAATATTAGCATAGCAAACGATTTGCCAGCAATTCTTAATTAAAGTTTAATAAAAATATGTTATACTAAAATTAACACTTGAGAGATGTTAAACAAGCCAATGTCAAACACGAAACCGACTCTCAACTCATCGAGAACAGCAAATTAACTTTGTAAATAGAAACAATTGCTCTCTATTTATTTTATTTATTTGATATTCTATTTTGAATTACTTTTGAAAGGTATTTACTCAAATTACAATAGCAATTAATGATAGTAAAATATACTATATTGTATTTGGGTCCTAAAAATACACTGTACCCCACTGGCTCTTATCAGAAATAAAAGCTTCCGAATCGACACGTTACAAGTATACTCGTACCTGCCTGCAGCAGGGGCGTATATAGAAATTTTTTTCGGGGGGGGGGGGGGCCTGAACTCAAAAATTTTTCTGCGGAAAATTTTTTTTTAAGAAACTAAATTTTTTTTTACACGAAATTTTTTTCCCGAACCAAAACAAAGTTTTCCATCCTGCGGAAAAATTTATTTCGCTGATGTCTGTATATGCCTATATATGTATATGTGTTTAGGAAATTTCGGGGGAGGGCGTGCCCCCTCGCCCCCCCCTTATATACGCCCCTGACCTGCAGGACTTGTTCAGGAGTATCAAAACAAATAAATGTTTTAAATTTTATAACTTATTGCTCAGCGACTGGATTCTGTACAGTAATTAGCAGTTTCGGAATTCTAATTGTCTCCATCAGGCTGTAACATAGATTTACATTTATTTAATTTCTCAACATGCCACAATCTCTTTATAAATACAATTTATAGTTGTCTAATAGTAACATAAAATTTTTTTTTTAAACTTTTAATTTTTATTTTTATTTTTTTTTATAAAAAAACATTCACACTTTTTTCTCATTCACACTCACACTCACACACACATTCACACAGTCTTTTCGGCAACTTAGGCCATGACCTACGATATCCGATATTATGAAAATATATGTAATAGGGTCCAGGCATTCTTATTTAAGCCATCTGGTATCCAAATGGCTTAAATAAAATCATCGGACTGCCTGGGTCCGAACCCGCGACGTTTGGTATAGGAGGGAGGCGCTCTACCTACTACGCCACACCCGGGGGCAATTTTTATTTTTACAAAAATCGTCAATTGATAAAAATATATACAATGGCTATAAAAAGTTAACCCTTTCTTTCAAAATTAATTAATATTTCGTTTATTCATCTATTTTTTAAAATTTTTTATTTTAATCATCGCAATTTAGTACCTTGCAATTTTTAAATCCTATTCTTTTCTTCCATGGATATCATCTCAGATGGGAATTTGAAAACAAACACACCTAAGTTTTCTTGTTCGTGGTACAGCTAGCAGACTTTGTCTGTTTTAGACGAAATATTTTTTTAAGAATGTCATATGTAAATCAGCCTGAGGATGGAACTCCGAAACTGTCAATTACTGTACAGAATCCAGTCGCTAAGCAATAAATTATAAAATTTAAAACATTTATTTTTTTATTTTTTTATTTTTTTTTTTTTAAACATTCACACTTTTTTTCTCATTCACACTCACACTCACACACACATTCACACAGTCTTTTCGGCAACTTAGGCCATATAAGACTTTTGACGATAACCGTTTTTTTTTTTTTTTTTTTTTTTTTTTTTTTTTTTTTTTTTTTTTTTTTTAAAACATTCACACTTTTTTCTCATTCACCCTCACACTCACACACACATTCACACTGTCTTTTCGGCAGCTCAGGCCATATAAGACATTTACGATAACCGTTATTTATGAATTTATATATATTAGGGTCCAGGCATTTTATTTAAGCCATCTGGTATCCAGATGGCTTAAATAAAATCATCGGACTGCCTGGGGTCCGAACCCGCGACGTTTGGTATATGAGGTTAGCACGCTAACCTCTACACCACGCCCCGTGGGCGACGATAACCGTTGTAAGGAATATATCTATTGTGGGGTCAGGCATTTCTATTTAAGCCATCTGGTATCCAGATGGCTTAAATAAATTCATCGGACTGCCTGGGTCCGAACCCGCGACGTTTGGTATAGGAGGTAGGCACGCTACCTACTACGCCACACCCGGGGGCATTTATTTGTTTTGATAGTAAACTTCCATTAAAATCGATTAATCAATTTCTCGTACAAATCCAGTTTTTTAATTGTGTATGATTTCCTGAGTTTGTTACAAGGACACAATACTTGTATATAAATTGTACCATTGATTTATAAATAATAGGCCTAATTGAATTATTATATAAATTGTAGATTAGAAGTAAAGTTCTCTCTGGCTTATTTTATAAAAACGATAAATATGGCTATCATCACTCAAAGAAGAGCCTAAACCGGCATTTACCGATCGTATATATTAGTAAGTTTTGATTAAAATTGGATTTTACTTTCCCGTCAATATCGTAAAGTTAGCTGTGATTAAGAATAGTAAAGTTTTAAATTTCGTTGCCTATTTTTTATTTTAAGAAACAATTATTTAATTTAACTGTTTTGCAATTATTGGATGATTCTCCCAATAAAACGCATCTCTCTTTGGGATTTTATTTCGATTGTCGCAATCGATTCACCAATGTCGTCTCTCTGAAAATGAACTACCAGCCAAGCACTTGTTAGAATTGGCCATATACCACTAGATGAAGGTTGTTTTCCAGGCCACTTTACTCTCAACGATAGACGATTTCAAAGCTATTGTTTTGTCTCATAATGTGGCCAAAGTACTGACGATCATTTACTTCACTAATGTCGACACATTAATTTGGCTTAAAATTGGAAATGTCTAAGATATTTAGAATCTCTGATAAGGGCATTTTTTAAACAAAATAGAACTTTATAAAATTTCCTTTGAAATAGTTAAGCCTATCCGGAGCTTTTAGTTTTTTTATTTTGATTGAATCGGAGAACATCAACTTAAAAAAAAATCTTAATTACCCGAAACTAAAATCTTTCCGGGCTGGTTTCATGTCTCTAAGCTTTATATCTAGTTCACTAATATTTCTTTTTTATGGGATTCTGCCATTACTTATGTTTTAAAAAGTATTATAATGGACTCAACTTTGTTTATATGTAGATACGTTAGAGCCAATCAGAAATGTAGTAGTGAAATATACAAATTTAATTTGTTTATTATTAGCACCATCTATTCAGCAGAGTAACAAGCCTTTGAGGGCGAGGAGGCAAAGCTCAACTAGGGCGCCGTTTTTCGATTGACCTTTTTTTGATAGATCATAGGTAAAAAGCCATGTATATAGTATTTTTTACTTTCTCTTACCTATGTATATATGTAATATATATATAGAGAGAAAGTATTGGATTCATGTCAAAAATTCGATGTCGAGATTTTGATGGATCTTCACGTTTTGAGGTCCCCTGAATCCAAAAACTGGTTTTCGCGACATGGTCTGTCTGTGTGTGTGTGTGTGTGTGTGTGTGTGTGGGTGTGTGTGTGTGTGTGTGTGTGTGTTCAATTTTAAGCATGAAGGAATTGAGCTAGGAGGTTGAAATTTTATATTTAAGTTAAATACCTCCCGGGACCGGAAAAAATAAGCTTTTAATCAAAATCGCCCAAAGAGTACTAGTACTTTACTGATGTACTTTTTCAGTTTTTTTCGATTTTCTCAAAATTCGCTCTAACGATTTTGATTAAAATTCAAAAATCAATTATTTTTTAGATGCTCTTTCAAATGTATATTCTCGTTTTGCCTTCAAAATTGTTTGGAGACCACTTTACTCTTGTGCTTCATAGGAAAGATAGGAGAAATGGTTGCCATGGTAACAGAATATAAATATTTTCCCATACTTAAAAATTTTACATCTGAATTCAAATATTCCCTACTGCCGGGAACTAAATATATGTCGACACAAAAAATCTGGTGTGACAAGCACAGAACACAACTTTCGATTACCGAAGGTAAGAGAAAGTTGTGTGCTGTGCGCCAGTCACACCAGATTTTTTATAATAAATTCATTTTAAATAGTAGAATTCAAGTTGTAATATAATTTTAAAAAGAAAACTATCAATTTTTTTAGACAATCTATAGAAAGAATATTATAAAATCACCTTCCATGGTCTATATCTTGGATGCCCTAGGGCGCCTATGTCGGTAACGAGGGGGCGCCCAAAGGCTTGATTCGCCTGGGGCGCGGGGGCGAGCGCCCCCACCTAGTCACGCTACTGCTCCTATCTCATCTAAAATATTTATGCCAAAGAAAAAATGGAAAATGCTAGGCAATCATTCTCTTCTCTTTATTATTAAAAATTTGAAAAATTTAAAAAACCTTTCGCCAGAATTATATGATTAGAAAAATTAAAGTTAATTAAACTTGCAATTGTAAGTAATAAGAACAGCATTAATTATCGTATATTACCAGGAATATTAGATTGTTTTTTGTTTTTGTTTTTTATAAATTGTACGATCATAGATCATGAGGAAGGACGTAATTAAAGTCCGAAAGATCGACAATTAAACAAAAAAAAAATAAAATTTTATTCAATTCATCATTGACTGCCATCCTTTATCTATAGTCATCAATATTTTTTAATTCTTTTTAAATTATTTTTACTTTCTCTTACCTATGTATATATGTAATATATATATAGAGAGAAAGTATTGGATTCATGTCAAAAATTCGATGTCGAGATTTTGATGGATCTTCACGTTTTGAGGTCCCCTGAATCCAAAAAAGTGGTTTTCGCGACATGGTCTGTCTGTGTGTGGGTGGGTGTGTGGGTGTGTGGGTGGTGTGTGTGTGTGTTCAATTTTAAGCATGAAGGAATTGAGCTACGAGGTTGAAATTTTATATTTAAGTTAAACACCCCCGGGACCGGAAAAATAAGCTTTTAATCAAAATCGGCCAAAGAGTACTAGTACTTTACTGATGTACTTTTTCAGTTTTTTTCGATTTTCTCAAAATTTGCTCCAACGATTTTTTTTTAAATTCAAAAATCAATTATTTTTTAGATGCTCTTTAAAATGTATATTCTCATTTTGCGATTGAAATCTTCTGAAGACCACTTTACTCTTGTATTTCATAGGGACGATAGGAGAAATGGTTGCCATGGTAACAAAATATAAATATTTTCCCATACTTATAAATTTTACATCTGAATTCATATGTTCCGTACTGTCGGGAACTAAATATATGTCGACACAAAAAATCTGGTGTGACAAGCACAGAACACAACTTTCGATTACCGAAGGTAAGAGAAAGTTGTGTGCTGTGCGCCAGTCACACCAGATTTTTAGATTATAATTAATGAATTCTAAATTTTTTAAATGACGTACATTTAACACGTAAATAACCGATATTATAATTTAAAATTTTATTATTTTACTCAGCTGCATTTCGCGAATATTTAAATTACATTAAATTGGTTAATTAATGCCCCCTTCACGAGGCTTGTCCTTGTCCCTTTAGTTGACATCGCAAATCCTCATCTCAAATGGTTAAATCCTTGTTGGGATTCCGCATTTCACATAACGTAACCTATATTTGAAGTTGAAACACGATATTAAATTGCCTGCAGAATAATATTATTCACCAATCTAAATAGGATCTGCATTTTATTAAATTTTCAAAACATCTTTTTAAAAGAATTGGACATATTGTCGGCATAGACTCTTTTTCTTTCTCTTTCTCTCCATTACAATGAATAATGTGATTTAATCAATGGATATGTATATAGGTACAGTATATACTGTCTAGCTGGAAATATATTTAAAAGAAAGATATCAAAAAACCAATAACTTTAAAAATGAATTATCCGAAAACATTTTATCAAATACCAGTTATTTTTATTGGAAAAAACTTATTAATGTATTATTATATAGAGATTCGTATAATATTAATAAAATTTGAAAAGAAAATAGACTAATAGCTAATCCATAACCAATTTTTACTTTCTCTTACCTATGTATATATGTAATATATATATAGAGAGAAAGTATTGGATTCATGTCAAAAATTCGATGTCGAGATTTTGATAGATCTTCACGTTTTGAGGTCCCCTGAATCCAAAAAAGTGGTTTTCGCGACATGGTCTGTCTGTGGGTGTGTGTGTGGGTGGGTGTGTCTGTGTTCACTTTTAAGCATGAAGGAATTGAGCTATGAGGCTGAAATTTTATATTTAAGTTAAACACCCCCGGGACCGGAAAAATAAGCTTTTAATCAAAATCGGCCAAGGAGTACTAGTACTTTACTGATGTACTTTTTCAGTTTTTTTTCGATTTTCTCAAAATTCGCTCTAACGATTATGATTAAAATTCAAAAATCAATTATTTTTTAGATGCTCTTTCAAATGTATATTCTCGTTTTGCCCTCAAAATGTTGTTTGAAGCACACTTTACTCTTGTGCTTCATAGGAAAGATAGGAGAAATGGTTGCCATAGTTACAAAATATAAATATTTTCCCATACTTATAAATTTTACATCTGAATTCAAATATTACCTACTGCCGGGAACTAAATACATGTCGACACAAAAAATCTGGTGTGACAAGCACAGTACACAACTTTCGATTACCGAAGGTAAGAGAAAGTTGTGTGTTGTGCACCAGTCACACCAGATTTTTTTTCTTTATTTTCGCCTTTTGGGGTTAGCCATTCACTCCTGCATTTTTTACAATATAATATAGTAAATACAAATTTATATAGAGTAAGGTGGGGCAAAAGTCCGCGCGGGGCAAAAGTCCGAATCCTCATTTTAAAATCCCCGCTAGACTTGGCGTTGTTCTAAACAACTTTGTTAGGTTGCTAACAACAAGAACAGATGATGATTCGAAATTCTTTTTTTTTTTTTTTTTTTTTAAACATTCACACTTTTTTCTCATTCACACTCACATTCACACAGTCTTTTCGGCAACTGAGGCCATTTAAGACTTTACGATAATCAGTATGTTTAATATATCAATTGGGGGGTCCAGGCATTTTTATTTAAGTCATTTGGTATCCAAATGCCTTAAATAAAATTATCGGACTGCCTGGGATCCGAACCCGAGACGTTCGGTATAGAAGGTAGGCACGCTACCAACTACTCCAAGCCCCTTGGGCTTCGAAATTCAATAACGTGTTTGAAGCCGATTGTTAACAATGAGCAAATTTATGTTTTTGTCACCTTCCATCTAATATTTATGGTTGCAACATGTACCAGCATGCACTTTTCTGTCTAATGTCTTTGATTGCAAGCTGATAACCCTAAATAAATATTTTAAAACCTTTTTCTTCTCTACAGTTAACAATAAAAAATTTTTGTAACACTTCGATGAAAATAGCTAAATGGGGCAAAAGTCCGCGGCCTCGACGGGGCAAAAGGCCCAATGGATCTCCAATGGAACCAATGTCACCCAATAGTATTCGAGTTTCTAATACCCCTACCTAGTAGTTTCTCGGATTAATGAGCCTAGGGAAACGAGCACGACCCGAAATGTTTATGCAGATTATGAACTTCAATCTTACTGGGGCTAATTGTTATAAGGCCTATTGTGTATTTCTAATAAATAAAATAAATACATAAAACATACCTATACCTAATGTATTTCTTATTAAGTCTTTTTTATACCCTGGTTCGAGACGGTTGTTCGCTGCAGGGGCAATTATTTGCACCTAAGGACTTTTGCCCCGCTAGTGCGGACTTTTACCCCCTCGGTGGGGCAAAAGTCCGCAAATGAAAATTTTTGTTTAAATACCTCTCCTACTCTTATGCTACCGAATTGGAAACCAAAAAAATTATGTAAGATAGCCAATTAACCAGGCTTTCAGGGGATGTTCCTATTTTTATTGTATCTTTCATAGGAAGGTCAAAAAAAATTCCCAAAGAAAAACTGCGGACTTTTGCCCCACCTTACTCTATATATCATTTTTACTTTAATAAACATAAAAAATTTTCTATAAGTATTGGCCGATTTTTCATCTTTCAATTTCACCTCTCGCATTAAAAAAAAAAAAAAAAAATTAATTTAAATAATAAAGATTTTATATTAGCTTAAGTAAAATATACAAAAATTCACTATTGTTTATTATTTGAAAAACTTTTCAATTAATATAGTTAGTATAGTTTTATTTTACTTTGAGGATTACAAATTTAATCCGATAATAGTATTTCTGTCCCCAGAAATGTCAAACCTCAAACTTTGATATCCATTAATATTTACTTGATCTTGCAGCCCTTCGTTAATTACTAATTTACATTGGAAATTTTGAAATCTCCCTTTAGTCATCCTCATCATTATAAATTAATTAAATAACTTCAATAGATAAATTTAATATTAATTACTGGGAAAGATGACAAAGGCAGATTTGATATATATGTTATATTTCTTTAAATTAATGTACTGTAGTTACAGTCCGATGAATATTTATTTTTACTTTCTCTTACCTATGTATATATGTAATATATATATAGAGAGAAAGTATTGGATTCATGTCAAAAATTCGATGTCGAGATTTTGATGGATCTTCACGTTTTGAGGTCCCCTGAATCCAAAAAAGTGGTTTTCGCGACATGGTCTGTCTGTGTGTGTGTGTGTGTGTGTGTGTGTGTGTGTTCAATTTTAAGCATGAAGGAATTGAGCTACGAGGTTGAAATTTTATATTTAAGTTAAACATCTCCCGGGACCGGAAAAATAAGCTTTTAATCAAAATCGGCCAAAGAGTACTAGTACTTTACTGATGTACTTTTTCAGTTTTTTTCGATTTTCTCAAAATTTGCTCCAACGATTTTTTTTAAAATTCAAAAATCAATTATTTTTTAGATGCTCTTTAAAATGTATATTCTCATTTTGCAATTGAAATCTTCTGAAGACTACTTTACTCTTGTATTTCATAGGGAAGATAGGAAAAATGGTTGCCATGGTAACAAAATATAAATATTTTCCCACACTTATAAATTTTACAACTGAATTCAAATGTTCCGTACTGTCGGGAAATAAATATATGTCGACACAAAAAATCTGGTGTGACAAGCACAGAACACAACTTTTGATTACCGAAGGTAAGAGAAAGTTGTGTGCTGTGCGCCAGTCACACCAGATTTTTTACTTTCTCTTACCCTATATATATATATAGAAAGTATTGCGATCATGTCAAAAATTCGATGTAAAGATTTTGATGGATATACATGTTTTGAGGTCCCCTGAGTCCAAAAAAGTGGCTCCCGCAAATTGGTCTGTGTGTGTGTCTGTGTGTGTGGACACTTAACCATGAAGGAAATGAGCTACGTAAATGAAATTTTATATATAAGTTAGGTACTCCTCGAACTCGTGTAAATAAGCTTTTGAACAAAATCGGCCAAAAAAGTACTAGTACTTTACTAATGTACTTTTTCAGTTTTTTTTTTATTTTTATTTTTTCAAAATTCGCTCCAACGATTTTTTTTTTTTAATTCATAAATCAACTATTTTTAGATGATCTTTAAAATGTATATACTCAGGGCCGGAACTAGGAGACTTTTAGGGGGGCAAAATTTAATTTGCCGCCCCCCTCCTTAAAATTTTCCCTGATCTCAAAAATTTTTCTGCGAAATTTTTTTTTTTCTCCGGAACCAAATTTTCCCGTTCGAAAAAATATTTTACCTTTTTTTTAGAGACGCAAAATTTGCCGCCCCCTGATATCTGCCGCCCGGGGCACGTGCACCCACTGCCCCCCCCCCTAGATCCGGCCCTGTATATACTCATTTTGCCGTTGAAACTTCTGAAGACCACTTTTATTAAACTTTGTAAAAGTTTTTTTTTTTGTATTAATCTAACTTATTCTAAATAAATACAAAACATTGTTAAAAAGTTCGTAATGGTACCTCAACCACAGGGGGGAGAATGAATTATTTTTATGTTGATTCCCATAAGGATATAACAAGCAAGGAATGTCTAAAAAAATGCATTTAAAAAATAATATTGAAATACATATTTGCTTATGAAAAGAATAAAGAAATGGACTTTTTTATATTATAATAATTTACAATTACCTAGTAAATAATTTACCCCCGCTCCCCACGCCCGAGAGGTTAGGTAGGTAGTCAAATGTCAATTTTGATTGTCTTAAATTCAAAGGCAGCGGGTTCGTATACTAGGAAATTCGATGAATATTGATTTAAATCATTTGGAGACCAAATGATATAAATAAATTTGCCTCCTGGACCCCCTAATATCTCGTAGTAAATAATTTGAGCATCTTATGTATACGGCCTAAGATGCCGAAAAGACTTAAAAAAAATAAATAAATAAAGCTGTTTAGCTCACTATAGAAACTTTCCTTTTTAATAAAATAATCAGATGAGTATTTAATGTTCAATATACGGTATATTTAAAAAAAATATCTGTCAAACAAAAAAGATGTTTAACAAAATATAAAAAAAATCATGTTAAGTTCTATTTATAAATTATGCTAATTTGACAGGTCAAAAAAATAAAAATAAAACAAACACTCATGCATGATAAAATCCTTTTGTTTTATAAAAACAAAATTAATCATAGTCTGTTTCTTTTTTTTTTCTTGTTACAGGATAGTGAATCGTCTGTTCGTGTGACTGGACAAGTGAGTGACGAGTGGTCGTAGAGTGAAGAGGGTGTAAAAAGTGAATAAAAGGGATGGAGAGTCTGGGGCCCTGTTTAAAGCGGCGTGCTCGTCTTGTACGTTCCGAGCGAGTACTAGACGTGACACCCCCACATTTCGCATGGGATATGATTGTACGGGACTCATTGTTACAAATCGCCTGGCCTATGTCTTTAAGCGACGAGGGACAACACTTGCGGCGAGGACAACCCATCGGCTGTCAAATTAAGGTAGTAAACAATAAAATGACTAATATAATATCCTCTAATACAGCGTTTTCGAAACTGGGAGGCGCGGACTAGTCTAAGGGGAGGCGCGAATATTAGCCACATTCTTCAAATGATTGCTAGTTTTTATAAATAAAATAATCAATAAGAATAAATAAAAAAATTTTTTATATAAATTTATATTTTTAGCTAAATATTTTTCGAGATATATATTTGAATAAGAAGTATTCAAAATACCCCGATTCGGACTAAACAAGTCATAGATATATTTAACAAGACTGCGTTTTTTATTGGTGATGCCAAACTTCCCATGGCCCCCGGGAATCGAACCCAGGATCTCCGCCTTTCCGGGGCATAGGCGTGCAATCCATTGTACCAGTCCATCGGACCCTCGACCTGCACCAATAAAACTCACTTCCCTTATATGCATTTAGTCGTGCAAGTCACTAACTAGTAACTAACAAGTTAA
>JAKCPI010025438.1:0-16157 GCA_023213315.1 Euborellia annulipes | reverse complement strand
ATTAAAACATAATAACAAATGAAAATAAGTTCCCCGTGGTTTTATATAAATAATTTATCAAATAAGTAATTTATTTAAAATTGTAATTTGAAATTCTTATAAAAAGACGATTTAGAATTATTCAAGAGGAAATTGTCCAAATTCGAATTCGTACTTCATATTTTATGATAATTTTTTTTTTTTTTTTTTTTTTTTTTTTTTTTTTGCACCAACATAAACGTCACTAAAAAAATCCTTTTCGAATAGGCAACCGAGAGATGAGCTGACGGTGGGACACAATTTATGGCCTGGCTAAATGGCACAACATCGTTTGGGTCCTTTTTCTATTGTTCTCCCAACCAGGGATGAAGGAAGTAAAATAAATAGCTGCAGACCGTGTCCGATTTTTACGTTTTTACAGGAGCCAGTCTGCTTCACCTCCCCCACTCCCTTGGCCAAAAGAATAAAAAAAAAACATTTAGTTAATAAACATGTTAAAAAAGAGCTAAGTATATTTTTTGTAAAAAAAAAAAATAACTATTGTCTTTTTTATGGCTTTTTGAAAAACAAATAATTTTCTATCTTAAGTGAAATTTAAGATTATTCAAAAACTATGGGAATTTAAAAAGATATAAACAATCTGCTGTGACTGGTCGCACAGCACCCAAACAAAGGTAAGAGAAATTTGTGTTCTGTGCTTGTCCCACCAGATTTTTTGTGTCGAGATTTATTTAGTTACAGCCGATATATTAGATTCCAAGATATAAAAAATTTATAAACATGAGAAAATATATTTTGTTACCATGGCAACCATTTCTCCTCTTTCCTATGGAAATACAAAGAGTAAAGTGGGCTTCAAAAAAGATTTCAAAGGCAAAATGAGAATATACATTTTAAAGAGCATCTAAAAAATAATTGATTTATCAATTAAAAAAAAAATTGTTGTAGCGAATTTTGAGAAAATCGAAGGGAAACCAAAAAAAAAAACTGAAAAAGTGCATCAGTAAAGTACTAGTACTCTTTGGTCGATTTTGTTCAAAAGCTTTGTGTCACTTCCCATGGGGGTGCCTAACTTAAATATAAAATTTCAACCTCCTAGCTCTTTTCAGACAGACCATGTCACGAAAACCACTTTTTTTTGGATTCATCAAAATCTCGACATCGAATTTTTGACATGAATCCAATACTTTCTCTCATATATATTAACATATATATAGAGGTAAGAGAAAGTAAAAATGGAGTTAGGCACTTTACTAATTAGAACGTCGATATATATATATATTACATATATTTTCATAGGTAAAGGAAAGTAAAAATATATATTTGATTGAATTTTCAAAGTTTTTTTCACATTGAAGGTATTATAAATACATTTTTGTTAAACGTTAAATTCTCTCTCTCTCTCTCTCTCTCTCTCTATTGACAATTTTTTCCTTGATAAGATCTTAAGTGGAATTTTTGATTGAAAAATGCAAACTCACTTGAGAAACCCTTCTCGATATCATTCACTTCTTGAAGAGAAAACAGATGTGTGGGCGGTCAGAACATGTCAAATGTCATGTCAAACTGACCCCGCCTCTGTCTTCTTGACAAACTTGACATTCTGCTGCTTTTAGGGGGGTAGGCAGGCACAAGTCTTAGAAAACTCTCCAGTTGCAATCGAGACGAGCTGTCAAGAGTCTGGAACACACCCACCTCACCCTCTTCGATGATTGCTTTCTGGGGCTCAGGGATTTTTTTTTTCGATTAGCAACAGGAGATGTTCACCCCTCCCCAGATAACTTCTAAAATAAACCTAATCAGAAGAAAAAAATATGCTGACATGTATGGCGAACGAAGAAGGAGAGTGAGGGAGGGAGGGGGGCGGTCTAATCACATATGCACGGTTTTCGTTGTGGCTTGGAACCCTTAATTATTGTGGCAGGGTGTCAATTTCTGCCCCCCTCCTGTCGACTGCAAACTTGACACCCATACGACATGCTAATCCGCTATTAAAATATTCAGCGTGTGTCGGGAATTAGCTACAGCCCTTTTTGCCACCCTCCGATTTTTTTTTTTTTATTTATTTATTTTTTTTTTTTAAAGTAGGGAAAAGCTTTTAGACAATCGAAAATATTTGTCAGAGAAATTAAAACCAAATATTTTATTCTCTACTACAATATTAGTTTTACATTAATATAATATAATAATAAACCAGTGGCGGAATCAGGCGAGGGGATTTCTATGTTAATCCTCTCCCCTTAGATAGAGAAAAATAACCTCTTAAGCCCATTTATTATAAAAAAAAAAATGTTTGCATAAATATTATTAAATTTGAATTAAACAGATTGTATAGGCCTAATATATACAATAATTTCACCCGCTGTTTTTTTTTTTTTTTTTTAATTATGGCAAAATAAAGTTTAACTCAAGAGTATATTTAGGCTAGTTTCTACTATTTCAAAGGAGGAAGGGGGAGATAATACCACCTCTTCCCTTTTTTTATATCTTGGGAAAACGCGTCCCGTGGCCACCACATCTCCTTTACCGGATATATATTTTTACTTTCTCTTACCTATGTATATATGTAATCTATATATATAAAAATGAAATGGGAAAAATGTATGTATGTATGTAAATATGTATGTATATGTTCTATAGAAATCCACAATTTTCAATGAATCCATTTGAAATTAAGTACACATATAGAATATGGCTCTTGGGAGTAACGTAGTAATAATTTTAATCTCTTAAATATTTTGGAAAATTAATTATAATCAAATTTCTTCAATATGGGAACACAAAATCAACAAATTGGCTAGAAATTAGAGAGCGTCCTTTATGCTGTGTGAACCAGCTTCCTACCTGACTATGGGCTGGGGGTGGGGGCTACGCAGCAGTTGAAAAGCGAAAAGAGGACGCAGGTGACTGACCCTTTAAACAGTCATAAACAGACCCTTTTGTGCTGTGCCCAATCGGTCAAAGTGGTTTCATGTGTCGCTTGAATATAAGATACTTCCTTAACATCTTAACACTTGCATTGCAACAAGAAATATCCCAAATTGGGAATAAACTTGCTCGGCGCAAGGGGTCCAGGGGGCGCAGCCCCCATAGTAGGAAGAGAAGCCCGCCGAAGGCGAGGCTTTTGCGACTAGTATATATATAGAGAGAAAGTATTGGATTCATGTCAAAAATTCGATGTCGAGATTTTGATGGATCTTCACGTTTTGAGGTCCCCTGAATCCAAAAAAGTGGTTTTCGCGACATGGTCTGTCTGTGGGTGTGTGGGTGGGTGGGTGGGTGTGTGGGTGTGTGTCAAATTTTAAGCATGAAGGAATTGAGCTATGAGACTGAAATTTTATATTTAAGTTAAACACCCCCGGGACCGGAAAAATAAGCTTTTAATCAAAATCGGCCAAAGAGTACTAGTACTTTACTGATGTACTTTTTCAGTTTTTTTTCGATTTTCTCAAAATTCGCTCTAACGATTTTGATTAAAATTCAAAAATCAATTATTTTTTAGATGCTCTTTCAAATGTATATTCTCGTTTTGCCCTCAAAATTGTTTGAAGCACACTTTACTCTTGTACTCCATAGAAAAGATAGGAGAAATGGTTGCCCTGGTAACAAAATATAAATATTTTCCCATACTTATAAATTTTACATCTGAATTCAAATATTCCTTACTGCCGGGAACTAAATACATGTCGACACAAAAAATCTGGTGTGACAAGCACAGTACACAACTTTCGATTACCGAAGGCAGGCGCGCTACCAACTACGCCAAGCCCGGGGGCTGGTCCATCTTATCGGATAGTTATAACAATTAACAATCAAAATTAATTATTTCTGTGAAATAAATATAAATTTAACAATTAAAAACTTTCCCCAAGTAATCTGAGAAAGGAGTGCTGTTATGCCCCTCAAATATTCGGAATTAAAAATTCACTCGAATCAAATTTTATTTTGCAAAAATATATTATAACAATTTGTTTTTTATTTCGATTTTACAGGTAAAAGCTCTACAGGGTGTCCGGTAAAGAATGGATAACCTTGAAATGTCTTATAGTATAACTTATGGCCGTTCAGAAAAAAAATTGAAACAAAATATATCATAAGTAGTACCTAAGATATGATTTTTTTAAAAGAAAGGTCTAATTTTTTTACCTTGTTTTACTTTTATGAACACTACGATCAGAAATGAATGGATTCCATCGGTTTGTTTTCTCCTTTTCTACATTAATGGCAATAATTCACTATTTATTGTAGATACATTTATGAATTGTACCATTAAAAGTTTAAACATTGTTTAAAAAATAAATTTTGCAAAGTTTTTCTAAAATTAATTAATTTGCTAATTTTTTAATAAAAAAGTGCAATAGCTAGTCATACTATTCACTGTTTATCCATTAGCATAGTTCGTGTATAATAATAAAATAACAACAAACCGATGGAATCCATTCATTTCTGATCGTAGTGTTCATAAAAGTAAAACAAGGTAAAAAAATTAGACCTTTCTTTTAAAAAAATCATATCTTAGGTACTACTTATGATATATTTTGTTTCAATTTTTTTCTGAACGGCCATAAGTTATACTATAAGACATTTCAAGGTTATCCATTCTTTACCGGACACCCTGTATAATTAGCAACACCACACTTTATCATTCAAATATTATTAACCATAACCCCCTTCTTGTTTAATGGCGAAAGGAAGAGTCTCTTAAGATAATCATAACCACTCCCCCCCCCCACCCCAGGAACGAATTCTGGTTGCGCCAATGTAATAAATTAATTAAATTTATTTAGCTCTTGGCCTTCATAAACTTTGAACCATAGATCTACAGATTATAATAATATGGTATACATTTGGGTTCAGGTACATTTATTTAAACCATTTGGTATCCAAATGATTTAAATAAATATTCAGGGGTCCGAACCCTTGGCTTTTAGGTTATCGATATTGATATTTGTCAAACCTCTCGGCCTCGGGGCCTTCTATTTAGACATGAGTATAAAACGATATTTACTTTAGATTTTATTTAATTGTTACTCGTGAAAAAAATTTCAATCCTCAAATTAATGCATAAATTATTCTGATATAGTAAAAAATTCTGGACCTTGAAAAACATAAACCCCGGCTAGCTACGCCTTTGTTCTTCACTTTTATAGTTCATTAATCAAAATATTTATATCCTCTATACATTCCAATTACAATATTTTAAATCAATCAATAGAATGCTTTAAAAAAAGAATTTATGAACCTTTAATTAATAACAATCTTCGCTCACCTCTGACCTTGCTCCCTCACCGAGAAGTTTAAATTACAATTAAATTCTAGATAATAAATATTATTATAAGGTTAGTAAAAAAAAAAAGTTATGATTTTTTTTTTTTGATTTCTCAATATGGCTTCAGTTCAGCTTTCCAACTATGGGGTACATAATATTACAGATTTCAACCTAATAAATTCTTTCCTCTTCGATTTTCGCTGCGCATTTTTTCTTGATTACTCATCCCATGTTGATCCGAGCTTGACTTTTTTATTAGTTAGCCATATTTAACTACAAGAGTAAATATCTTAAAAAATGCGGTCAATGTCACGGACAATGTCCGGGCATGGAATTTTTGTTTTACGTATTTATTAAACGAAAAAAATTGTAATTAATTTTTATGTTTAAATTTAATTTTCTAATAACCCATTAATTTTATACACGGCATTTTGAAATTATTCATCGTTGTTATTATTATGATTTTTCAATTATTTCAAAAATATTGCAAAATATATATATCCTCATTTAACCTTCATTTTAAAGTAAATGAACTCGATGGAGGTCAATTTCAGGGACTTTTAAAAAAATTTCATAACTAACAAAATTACTTAAAGTTATGCAAGGTGCTAAATATCCATTTTTATGGGATTAAGAATATCAACGTATTTTCAATTTAATCATAATAAATTTAGTATTAATTGCAAAAAAAAAAAAATAATGATAGCTAAGAAATATACATTTCATCTCGTACTATTATATTTAAATAAATAATACGTTTGCTGTACTTTAATTAAGATTCAACTTCATGTAATATTTATATAACCTTATATAGATAACTTCAATATAATTTTATACCTCCAGAGCAGAGGTTTCCCCAAAGCCAGGATTTCAATTTAGGCGACCTACAAGTTTAAGGAACACTCCGCCCTCCTCATCCACACAAGACATTATTTTATTTAGGGTAGGAGCTACTTGGCTATTCGTTACAATACATCACACAACACACTTAAAGCGGAGAAACCTTTTTTAGGTAATATATTAACAAATTATAAATAAAATTGAATCCTCTGGCTTAAAATGGAAAATAAAGATACTGAAATATGTTTAATTAAATTCTTTTAAAGGAAAAATAAACAATTTTTTTTTGTTATGTGCACACTGCTTTAGAGTAGATTATTTTATTTACTAAAGTACGTACCTTTTCCTTATATAACTTCTGACCTCAATGTTGAGGTTTAGAAAAAAATTATTTTCTTCTTTCGAAGAAGAAATACTCTACCCAGGATTGCAGAAATTAGTTCATGTTTGATTAATTATGAGTATCTTGTGCCTGAGGTCGAGGTTCCTTTCCCGTCTTAAGTGGGAACGGGAGCGAAGTGGTTACGCATGTTTTTCCCGCTAAGATGGCGTTGTGTGTCATAAAAAGTATGCCCAAAAAATCAAATAATTCAAAAATTTGCCAAGAGATGTCAGAATGATAGCTAATGATATTTAATGCATTTGGTTGATTTTCATTTATCTTTTAACAATAAATAACTTTATAAATGTTATTATATATTATGTATCTTTTATAAAAGCATAGAAATATATAAATATAGGCCAGATATAGGCTAATACTATATCGGCTGTTAGACTAGCCTGCCATGTATTGCAAAAATGCTGAACTAATTTGACAGTTGGTTTTTAAATAAATCATCTAAGCTTATTTTTAAAAATTTCTTAATTAATATGTGATTAAAAATAACAATAAATTCAAATTTAAAAAAAAATTAAAGATTATTGGGACATCTTGTTTTTTTGTATTTACGTGATAACAAAAAAATTAATTAATATAATTATTTAATAAATTATTAAAAAAATTATAGCTCGATGTCCCAATAATCTCTTATGAATTTAATTCATTAAAAAAAAAAACCGCATTTAAAAATCTCTTTAATAGTCTAGTTTTTTTTAAAGTACGTTTAGACGTCGCTCCTGAACCCCTGAAGAATCAACTTCTTGCCAACCAATTCAACATTGGTTGACAATCGTTTGATGCCCTCAGATGCTAAAGATAACCTTAAAATAAATTGTAAAATTCTGGGTAAATGTTTGTTTCTAAAGAACTTATAACTGAGCCAATTAAACAAATAGTACTTTGGTAAATTTCAACAAACAAAGCTTATACCCTCCAATAATTCAATTTTTGTTAAAATTGATTCAATTATTGAATGAAAGCTTGTTTCATTTTCCCATAAGAAAGGTCTAAAGATCAAAAATTACAAATTTATATAAAAAGAGAACAATTAGCTTTCAAATAGACTATAACAGAATCTATTCTATCCGAAAGGGTTGTAATTTCTAAAGATTAAGTAAAGGATATAATTTCCCTTTTCAAATGTAAAACGATTTTCACCGTTGAATTGTAAACACAAGTAGTGTGTAAATATTAGGATTTTACTTTTACGCCCGAGTTACTATCTTTTATACACTTTATTTATTTTTTGCAATTTTTAGTTAAAACAAATTTTTTTTCTTTAAAAAAATTTTTAAATTTAACAAGATCCGGTTGTTTTTGAATAGGAATTACTCCTCCCCTTGAGTTTTCACTCAAATACCGGGGGATGCAAAAAGTTGCATTGTCCCTGGGACACCTGCAGGTCCCTTTGCTGAGTCAGCATCGCTTGTGGACGCACGAATAAACCAACACACGATCACTCCATTTACCTGTTGTTTCATAATAAACCGTGTATTATCTCCATTTTACTTTGTCTATTGTGTGTGTCTGTGTGTGTGTGTGTGTGTTTATCTCCAGACTGCACGTCGCCAGTAGAGAGAAAATCCGATCCTAAGTTTCTCTCTTATCATTGCAATCGGATATCGTACGATCTATTGATCGATTCAATGAGCCAAGGACATTGTGATCATCACCTGCAAGTTACCTGATCGTTTCGAGGAGAGAGAGAGAGGAGAAAAAAAAATTTGTTGATAATATCAATTCTCGAGCTTCCTATTTTTAGGCTATAATTATAAAATTTGAGATGATTTTTTTTTTTTGTAATCTAATATTTGGGGATAGAAATCTCTGAAAAATAAACCACTAATTATAAATTTTACTAACGGTATCTAGTTTAATTAAAAGATTTTTTTATTTACTCTGTTGATAGATCGCTTCATAAATTACTTATAGGTTGGATGTAGCTGATATTTCCAAAATATGAGCTATTGATTTTTCACTCAGAGGCCCATATCTTGGGGGTATGTGGATGGCAACCACGAGCTGCCGGAGCTGGGACAGGCAGTCCTTCTGTTCTTTGTATGTCTGTCTCGTCCTTCCTCTTTTCAACAGGCTTCAGGCCGTGCAACGGGCCATCCTGTTCTATCCTTCTCGGTCGCAAAAACGCATGATAGTGTTGGAGGGAAAAAGCGAGGTCGCCGACCCCCCATCGCGGGAATATGGCGAGGACATAAGATGAGCTGTTGATTTTGAAAGTAGGTCAATTCTATTTTAACATATGTGTCATTAAGTCTCGGGACTAACCAATAAAAAGACATTTTTTTTGGAAAATTGGACTTTATTAATCAACATAGTCACCTTTCATAGCGATACAATCATTCCAACGTTTTTCTAAACTTTCGATGCCTTTCTTATAATAGGCTATAACTTCATCATCATTAAGCCGAATTTCTATCCCTGGAGTATCTTTTTGCGAACAGCTAGAAACCCGATAGGGGCTAGATCTGGTGAATATGGAGGGTGAAGAAGTAATTCGAATCACCATCAATTTCACTATCATTTTCATCCCCTTGTGGATCGGTTCAGTGTCGGAAGTAAGTGGCAAAGCTGTGGATTAGGGATCTGAAGTCTCAACACGTCAACACGACTCGGGTTCGAATCCAGTTTGCCGCAAATAATTCAACATTGCCGAAGTCTCCTCTCAGGGTAGTAAAGAGGGAAAAAATCTCATCCCACAGACACAAAGAGCCCAATATGAGTTGGCCTAAGTGTTTTAAAAAATGAGGATTACTCTGAGTGGATAACCGAGGAACTGCCGAGGGTGGCTGAGGAGGAGCAATACCTCATAAAATCCAAATCCAAAATCGGTGCAAGGTTTACTGGCTTCATTTAAACTTCCATGTATCGCCAACAACTGAACCGATTGTCATGAAATTTTTACAGGTATCTTTTTGAAGGTTGGTATTTTGACATGATATTTTTGTCTCCATTTATGTGTCAGTCCAAGAACTAAATGACCCATGTCACTGTTTTAATATTTAATAATTTATGTGAGAAGAAGAAAGTCGGCCCGTCGGCTGGCCTGACGCTTGATTTGTAGCTTATTGCCCTTACCGAGAACTTAAACTTGTGTCACTAGGCAAATCGTTAATAAATTTATTTATTTAAATAAAAGAGAAAAATTAATTATGTAATTATAATATTTAGGAGATTAAAATTGTTCTATTTATACAAATTTTTTTACCCAATTTATTACACTCCGTTGTGGTTTCGATGAAAAGTTTTAATCGTTAGATGGAGATATAAGAGTTAAAGAATAAATATTCATAAAATTTTTATTCCCTAATAAATACTGACAGAAATGTTTTCAGACAAAAAAAATTTTATTATGCGAAAGTTTTATAAAAAATTTTTAATCTTTTAGAGAAAGAGAGAAGAGGTACGGTACTAATCCTAACCTTTGAGCTCAGAGTCACTCCTCTGCCTTTCATATCATAACCAGGACTATAAAATTTTATCGTCGTTTGATTTGAAATAATTAATTTTATCTGAAATCTCTAAGCAATAAATTATTACTAATCTTAAATAACTGATTTTATCTAATTTGTTTTTTATTTATAATCAACTATGTAATATAATTAAATTTTTTCGCAAAAACTTATTATTTTCTAAAAAAAAAATCATTAGTAAAATGGGTATTATATATTTTACTTTGAGTAATAGGTTAAATTAATAAAAGCCATAAGGAAAATAAAAATTAAATTTTAACCTGCCAAGGAGTTTCATCCATAAATGCCGTATTCTTCTATTTAATTGTGCATTTATCTCTATAAAGTTATTAGATATAATAACATTAAGATGAGGCAGCTGCAGGATGGAGATTTTATCACCGTAGAGCACAAATGTCAAATGTCAAATGGATCGAGTTGAAAGAACGTTAACGCCTGCGAGATTTGATGTAGGCAATCCGTTCAAAACTTCGTGTGACTAAGTTGCTTTCCTTCCATTTGTCTCTAGTAAAACGAGAGAAAATCCTCTGTACTCTAATAAAGTTTAGAAATTTCTAATTTATTTAAGAAGTATTTACACATTATATTAAATACGCTTTATGTTAATAAATAATTGTAACAATTCATCATTCAATGACTTGATGAAGCTAATATTAATTTTTTTTTTTTATTTCTCTTAAATTTTTTTCAACGGGAGCGAAGTAGTCACGCATGTTTTTCCCGATAAGATGGCGTAGTGTGTCATAAAAAGTATGCCCAAAAAATCAAGTAATTCAAAAATTTGCCAAGAGATGTCAGAATGGTAGCTAATAATATTTAATGCATTTGGTTGATTTTCATTGATCTTTTAACAATAAATACTTTATAAATGTTATTATTTATTATGTATCTTTTATAAAAGCATAAAAATATATAAATATAGGCCAGATATAGGCTAATACTATATCGTCTGTTAGGCCTGCCATCTATTGCAAAAATGCTGAACTAATTTGACAGTTGGTTTTTAAATAAATCATCTAAGCTTATTTTAAAAATTTTTAAATTAATATGTGATTAATAATACGCTTTATATTAATAAATAATTGTAGCAATTCATCATTCAATGACTTGATGAAGCTAATATTAATTTTTTCTCTTAAATTTTTTTATTTCTCTTAAATTTTTTTCAAGTCTTTATTTCATCTGAACCAATGTGAACTTTCAAACGATAATTATAGGCCTAATATATATGGTCCAGGCAAATTTATTTATATCATTTGATATTTACGGGCAATTTAGGAGTTGACTCTAAGTTTGTATCTCAAATAACTTAGACATTTTAAGTAATTCTTTAATGCATTTTTTTTTAAATGAATTAAATTCATTAAAAATTTTCTTCATAAAAATATTTTCGTTATGACTAAATAAAAAAATAAGAACATTTTTTTCTATTCTTAAAATTAGGTAAGAAAATAAATTAACTGAAGCAGGCTCTTAGCCTCATCTCTAGGAATAATAAGCTAATAGCTTTAGATTAGAAAATCGTTTTTTTTTTCTTTTTTTTTAATAGAAAACCTATTTCAATTGAATCGGATACTATCAATTAAAATAATAAGGGACAGGTCTTAAATGGCCTCAGATACCCAAAGAGACCTTAAACAAATTTAAAAAAGTATATTAGTATGTTGATTAATTTTAGTACCTTCTTTAAAAACGAATTAATTAATTTCTCTACAAACTTAAATTTTCTACGGTGAGGGGGAGGCTAAACGCCATTTTTTTTTAAGAATTCTTGAAAAACAAGAAAGGATTTGCATTTTCATTCTCTTCGTGGCTCAGAATTTTTTCTCGATCACCAAAACCTCATAATGAAAATTATAAAAGAAAATAGATTCCATTATTTCTAATTTTCTCTTCCAGTACTTTTCTTCAAATCAATAAAAATTTTTCTGAAAATAAGTTTATTTATTTTGATCATTACTAGTTTTTGATCTAGCTATCTATTTGATACTAAAAATAGTATCGAGAGTCTTTTGGTACTCCTACTACAATGATGTCATCAGAACGTGATGCTGAGCACCCCAGTATCTGTCAATCATCGAAGTCTCCCCTCCTTTTTGAAAAAAAGAAATGGGCGTAACTGAAAAGAATGGCTTCCAAGTACACTTAATTAAACGATTTGTTTGTAATTTCTCCTAGAGTTTATTCTTTGATTGTTAATAACGAGCATTTACTATTTATAATAAGAGAGTTCAATACAGGGTGTTACAAATCCTTACAATTTTTTTTATTTTTCAACTACTCTTCTTTTTGTATTAATAATTTAGACATTAACAATTTAATTTTTATATCATATTCATTATTTTTCAAACTTATATAAAAAGCACTAACGTGTGTTTTTTTTATTTCTCTCTCATGTTTTTTAATGAAATTCAAAATATACTCTAGTCTCATAATGGCATAAATGAGACAAGATGGATTGACTATTTCAGAAGTTCTTTCATCAAGAAAGAAATTCTTTCGAGAGCTACTGATACCATTCTTAGAACTTTGTAAATTCATTAAATAAATAAACAATGAAGGGACCGCCAAAAATGGATCTGAGTCAGGAAGTTGAGAAAATAAAAGGGAAATAGAATTTATAAACTTCCTTCTTCTTCATCCTCTCTGAAAGGATCAATTAAAAAAGTTTTAAGTTTTTACAATTTATAGGTAAATAGTAGATAATAAATAGATGTTTTATGGCGGAGAGTGTATTGCATTTTAATAAGAGACCTCCGAGCAGCAAGTAAATAATAATATTTTTTTACATATCAAATTAAAAAGAAATTGTATTTAATTGCAATGAATATGAAAATACCTAAAACCGTGTATAATTGACAATAGTTGCTTTGATGAAGGTCACGATTGGCGACCGAAACATCGGCAAATAGAAATAAAATAAAATATTTTTTTATTTAATCTCCTGGCTGTAAAGTATCATGCGAATCCTGGGTATAAATATTAGAAATATGCTGTAATGGATTTAAATTGTAAAATCTAATACAGGATAGACTCTGTAAATTTATTAGCTAATTTTTATCACCAATTATTGGATTTTTTCGTTGCATCTCAATACATATCAGCCAAAAGTATCCATTGGCTAGAGATCTGCCTCAACTCTTCCTAGAGAGTTTAGAAACGTGATTAGAGAGATGATATTAATTAATTTATTTTTAATGTTTTTTGGTAAGATTGATTAATTAAAAAAAATTCATTTGAAAAACTTTGTATGAGCAAATATACATACAGCTGGGTGTTGGTCGCAAAGAGCCTAAATTCATTTGTTGAATATATTCTTCTATTTCTGAAGTGTACATGATGAAAGGTAGATTAATTAAAGTTAAAATTAATTAAAACGTCAGATGTTTATTTTTTATAATAATTATTTAATCTCTTGGCGATCGATTTCGCTATTTAAAGGATCCTCAGGCCAGCGTTATATATAATTGAAATTTTGAAAAATCAGTCGACATATATAGTAAAAATTAAGAATTGTTTGAAGGTGATGGAGAGAAAAATATGATTTTCAGTTTTTTCTCTCCATCACCTTCAAAAAAACTAAAAATCATATTTCTCTCTCTATCACCTTCAAACAATACTTAATTTTTACTGCTGGCCTGAGGATGCTATAAATAGCGAAATAGCGAAATCGATTGCCAAGAGATTAAATAATTATTATAAATAAATAAACATCTGACGTTTTAATTAATTTTAACTTTAATTAATCTACCTTTCATCAGCTTAAATTCACTTGGTCTTTTTAAACTTAATGGTTATTTCTCTCACCGATAGGGTGCACTGCTAGAGCGGATACTTTTGATTCATACAGATAGTAAATTCAGCATAAATTTATAATACAATGTTAGATATAAAAGAGAGATTTTAGAAGATGTTGATATTTCATATGATAATAAAGACATAACAATTCTTTTAATCAGGTTCACCCTGTAGTTCCCTTTTGGGTGCTGTATTTTCCCCACCAGTGGTTTTTGGTTTTTCTCCCACCCCCGCAGTGCCTACAGAGTACAAAGTGTACGCGTGACTCGGAATCGTGCGCGTGGCAACCTACAATTATTTGCCGCGTGACTCGAAAGGACAAAGCCTCGTCCCCTTAGAAAAAAAAGAGGGAAGAACTGGTGTTAACCGACAAAACCTGCCCTACCCAATCGCATCGCTAACTCAACCTCCTCTCTCTTTCTCATCTTTTCTCAGATTAAATTAACGCTTCAATATTTGTCCAAGTTCTAAATCCGTAACGAATTAAAAGATGGTCGAAAGACGATAAGCTCTTTTTCTGATCAAGGCAACGTTTACAATATTTTGCATATGTAATCAATTTATTTAAATTTGCCGATTCTATTTGATAAGCGTTTGACGTTACATGTCATGGGAAAAAGTTGAATTGAAACCGAATCATCACCTAAACGTTAAGGGGCTTACAAAACTTTATTTTTTCAATCAATTGTTTTGCCCCCTGCGGCCCCCTTAAGTCGCTATGTTTCAATGTCATGGCATGGCACCTTCCCGGACTTTGCCATACCTTAAATATTTAAAAAAATCCGCTTTGAATGATCGCATACAAGCTCTAACAATAAGAAGTGTAGTTACTGAAATAATTTCGCAATGCATTTTTAGAATTTCGCACATGTTGGGATTACCGTTGCGATTCTCGTAACGAAATTATCTTAACACACCCCTTAGAATGATGGTAAAAAATTTAATTGCTCTAGTTTTATAGTTTCTGAGATATTTTGGTACGCTAGAAGAGTAAAGGATTAGAGAGGAGGAAACCACCCACCCACCACCTTTGTTACTTTTCACGTTTTTTTTTACCCTGAGGAAGTTTCAACTTTAAAATCGAATGATAAATAAAAAAAAAATTAATAATTTTTTTTTTAAATTCTTTTTTAATACAATTTAAGTTGAAACTTCCTTAGGGTAAAAAAGTAGCAAGGGGGTGGTTTCCTCCTCTCTAATCCTTTGTCCATACCAAAATATCTCAGAAACTATAAAACTAGAGCAATTTAATTTTTTTGATGTTTTAGGTGTTCTAAGAGGTGTATTAAGATAATTTTGTTACGAAAATTGCAGCGGTACTCCATTGGGAATCTCCCCCTGGAATATTTAAAGCTACCCTTCACGTTTTTTCACCAAGAGAAAGCATAATATCAAATAAGTGAAAAATATAACATTGGAAATTATTCTATTTATTAAGGGTTGAGTAAGATTGGTTAGGGGTTCTAAATGTTAGCTCTATATACTGCAGTATATTTTAAATCATATTTATATTTTTTATCTTCATTGTATATTTTTTTTGAGATAAGCAGTTTCTTTAAAGAAATGAATCACAAATAACTATCAATTACAAACTTATTTTTTTACAACAGTTTTGTTAAAATCTAGGTTAATTCGGAGAAAAATTAATTAAAAATTTAAAAATATGAGTTGTTAAATAATGCAACGGTATTTTTTTTGGCATGGAATTAACCTCTTTTTCTATTATTATTCATTTTAAGAATAGAAAATTTAATAGTTGCTAATGTGTTTGAATCATTTTTATTGCATATCTCGTGTTAAGCAGATTGAAATTTTTTTTAGGTTTTTCTATTGTGAAATTAAGAAAAAATGCCGCTAGAAGATTAATAGTAAAGAGGGTCAAAACAGTAACAGATTATACAGATGTATATTAAGTTATCAATGAAACAGCGAGTACTAACTAACTGGGGACAACATGATCTATTTATGACCAAAGGGTCAGCTGGCTATAAATCATGAAGCTGGCAAAAGGAAAAAAAATAGATTTGTGTTCAGATATTGATTGAAAATGCATAGTTTATTTTCTGTTTAGAAAATTTCTAATAAAAATTTTCAAAATTTCAATATAGTAATCACATATACGATCCATCAAAATCTTGACATCGTATTTTTGACATGATTGCAATATTTTCTCACTATATATTACATATATAGGTAAGAGAAAGTAAAAATAACAATTTAATATCATACTATTTAATTTATTAATAAAAATAATTCAGCAGATTGTTTTCCAATTAAAAATGGAAGAGAGAGAATCTAACACAATAAATGTTGCAATAATTAAGTAATAAGGCAACAATTAAGATATTGTTATAATATTTCTATGGTAACAACTGAAAACCAGCCCAATGGCCACCGGGCCAAA
>JAKCPI010025437.1:0-10411 GCA_023213315.1 Euborellia annulipes | reverse complement strand
TTTAGTTTGAGAAAATATATTGATATAAACTTTAAAAAGAATGTCACAGCCGAAGATTGAATTCGGAAATTATAATTCGGTTATTCTATTGCTCAGGGGCCCACATCTTGTGGGTACGTGGGTGGCGACCACGAGCTGCCCGAGCTGGGACAGACAGTCCTTCAGTTCTTTAAATGTCTGTCTCTTCCTTCCTCTTTTCAACAGAGGTCAGTCCGTGCTACGGGCCGGCCTGTCCAATTTATTCCGGTCGTAAAAACGTATGATAGGGTTGAAGGGAAAGAGTGAGGTCCGCCGACCACTTTTGGTGGGGTTTTGTGCAAGAGCCCCTCTTCACTCTCATTTTTTCAGTCAACTTCACTTGACCCTTTTCTTTCAACGTTATGTGAAAATGCGGACCGTTGCCTGCCTTCCTGCTATCCGCAAGAAAGCCCGAGCAGAACAATGTTTGTCTAGTATTCACGACTTGATTGCGGGAAATCTAACTAGACAGACAGATTTAAATTTCCATGGTAGTTTGTTTTGTAATCAGCACAATAGAGCAGAAAAGACCTTCTTTCTCTGGATAATTTTTACAACTTGAAGATATGGGATAGCCCCCCCCCCCGGCTTGGGAACAAGAAGAGCAACAATCTCCATAATCGTTGCGGTTAAGGGGGTGACGAAAACTCGGATGGGTGACTGGTGACCCTATATTGCACGTTGAACGTCCACCCATAGACATCGATATGTTAATAAATAAATAAATTATATATAAATAATATATGTTTAAATTGTATATGTTAACATACAAAATATGGTGGGACAACAACTTTCAATTACCGGACATAATAGAAAGTGCCGTGCGACCAGTCACACCAGACTTTTCTGAATATTAAGAGGAGGGGTATTAACAATCACTTTTGTAAGCTGGCAAGGCTTTCGGGGCCCTGGAAAGCTTATAAGGGCTTTTAAAATAAAAAAATTATAAAAACGCCTGTAAATAGGCAACCATTTGGATGCTCTGTTTCTCTTATTAACTGCAAATCGTCGCTTGCAACACGAAGTGACGTATCTCAAAAAAATTAAAAATTGAGATATAACGGGTATGGCCGTGTCCTGGCGTTCTTTACATTATCACAAGTGACGAATCTGTATTTCCATGGTTTTCGTATTATTTAGGTTTTTTGGTTTTGCGTATCTACACAATTAATATAACAACACGAACTATAAACAGCTCTCCTGAAAAATGATAGAAACTGAGATACGCCACTACATGTTTGAGGCCACGATATAGGAGTATTAAAAAAATTATTTCAGCATTTTCTTCAGATAATAAATAAAATGTTGATTAGGAATCATCGTTTTCTTAATCCTAGCCAATGCCCACGTGGATTGGGCATTCCAAATAGTCCTTTCTCAAACTCCATAGGGTACGTTGTCTCGTCGATAAACACCAATTCGAAATTCTTCAAAAGATAGAAAATCGCTAATTTTGCTTCTAATCTTGCGAAACGACTTGCTAAATAAACAAACAAAAAATTAATTATTAATTAAATGATATTTAGAAATTGATTTAAAAATATAAATTCTGATATTTTTAATAAGTGGTTAAAACGTTGACGTTTTGTGTAGAAATATCTGCCAAATAAAAGAACGTACCTTCGGTAATCGAAAGTTGTGTTCTGTGCTTGTCACACCAGATTTTTTGTGTCGACATATATTTAGTTCCCGACAGTACGGAACATATGAATGAAAAATGTAAAATTTATAAGTATGGGAAAATATTTATATTTTGTTACCATGGCAACCATTTCTCCTATCTTCCCTATGAAATACAAGAGTAAAGTGGTCTTCAGAAGATTTCAATCGCAAAATGAGAATATACATTTTAAAGAACATCTAAAAAATAATTGATTTTTGAATTTTAAAAAAAATCGTTGGAGCAAATTTTGAGAAAATCGAAAAAAACTGAAAAAGTACATCAGTAAAGTACTAGTACTCTTTGGCCGATTTTGATTAAAAGCTTATTTTTCCGGTCCCGGGGGGTGTTTAACTTAAATATAAAATTTCAGCCTCATAGCTCAATTCCTTCATCCTTAAAATTGAACACCCACCCACCCACCCACAGACAGACCATGTCGCGAAAACCACTTTTTTGGATTCAGGGGACCTCAAAACGTGAAGATCCATCAAAATCTCGACATCGAATTTTTGACATGAATCCAATACTTTCTCTCTATATATATATTACATATATACATAGGTAAGAGAAAGTAAAAATAATAAGAAATATATATACTAAGCCAAGATTTCAATTGACTATTGAGGAATCCGTTGATATAATTTTTTTTTAATGAAATTCCCATTTGGAAATATGGCCTAGGGAGGCGCGGACTAGTCTAAGGGGGAGGGGCGAATATTGGCCAACAAGAAAAATTGAAAAAAATATATTTTTAATTTATTTTAGCTATATCGAAGTCAAAACATTCAAAAAATAGCGTTGATTATTATTTTGAGGGGATATTTAGGGGGGATGAAGGGTTGATTACTTAAGAAAGGCCTTGGAATATTCCAAATCACTTGTTGACATTCTTTTCCATCTCTAAATATAGTTAGATTAGAGCAAAAGTTATTTTTTTACTTTTAATAAAAAGGGAATTGTTATTTTCATTTATTTTTATTCCTATACAAACGTCTCTCGTTCAGTCGAGTCGCGCGCGTGGCAGGCGCCGAGCTCATCTCTCTCTCTAACTTGTGTTTTAAGTGAATAAAAGTGAATTATTAATATTGTGCAACCTACCCTGACCACACCGTCAGTCAACACACCCTCTTGAGAGACTTATTTAAGGTAATTATTATGCATTTTATCGTTGAAAAAAAATTGATAGAAACAAATAATTTGATTGCGCGAAAACGATTCTTTTGAATATGAAATTAAATATTTTGTATTTCACTAAGGGTAGGGGGGAGAATATAAGCTGTTGAAAGGGGGAAGGGGTAGGGGGAGTGTAGGTGTCATTGAAAAAAATTAGTTTTGTTTTTAACACTCGCACTTTTTTCTCATTCACTCTCACACTCACACAACATTCACACAGTCTTTTCGGCAACTCAAGCCATATAAGACTTTATACGATAACCGTTATTAATTAATAATATACATATTGGGGGTCCAGGCATTCTTATTTAAGCTATTTGGTATCCAAATGGCTTAAATAAAATCATCAGACTGCCTGGGGTCCGAACCCGCGACGTTCGGTATAGAAGGTAGGCATGCTACCAACTACACCAAGCCTGAGGACATTTTTTTAAATCTTGTCTTAAGTCACCATTATTTACCATTATATTCTATCTATATGGCCTATATTTTTGTTAATCAAATTTCCTTAATATACTTTTACACAGGGGTGGATTAAGGGTTGAAAATTAAAATAAAATAAAAATTAAAATAATTATCTATAAATGTATTCAAATTATTTTGCGAGTAATTTCGCGGTGAAGGCTCGCATTTCCTTAAAGGGGGGGGGGATATGAAGGCATTAGCCAGGGGGAGTTAATGCCCCATCCCCTTTAATGAATAAAGTTATTAATGTTTTTTAATACTTTTACTAAAAAATAAGTCCATTCCGTTTAAGTTAAAATTTATATTCAATATTTAACAAATAGCATAGTGGGGTAGAAACATTTTAATGTCATTCTAAAATTTCTTATTACTGGGGCGGAATTAATTTTTGAAGATTTCGAAACTCTCATAAACAGATAATAATAACACTGGGTAACTTAGAAACCCATCGAATCCTTATTCCAAACTGTGAGGCGCGTCTCCCTAGGGAAGCGCGGACTAGTCTAAGGGGAGGGGCGAATATTGGCCACCAGGACCAATTTTCCAAATGATTACTAGTTTTAATATAAATAAGAATAAATAAAAAAAATATTTTTATATAAATTTATATTTTTTAGCATTAAAAATTTTTGTTTTTGTATTATTTTATAAAATGAGGGGATGGGGGGGCGTCATAAGATTAATTGCTCGCCGAAGGCGGGCTTGCCAATGGTAGCCTATTCTTAAAATATACAAAAATAATCACGATTTGTGTAAGATATATAGAAATGAATAAGATTCACTAACCAATACAAATACGAGGGCCCGCACCGAACGGGAAATATGCAGCTGGATTCATCAAGTGTCTATTTTCTTCGCTAAATCGCTCTGGAATAAATTTGTCCGCTTCAGGGAAATATCTTTCGTCTCGATGAAAACCGAAAACCGGCAACCAAACAGTTTCGTCTTTTTCTATTGTATATTCAGGCCGACTGTCTGTTGCCGGGAAAGTGTACGGTTTGACACAAGCACGATCTATAAACGCCACGGACGGGGTACGTCTCATCGACTCTGAAAAAAAGGAAAAAAAAATTATAAAATTTTTTTAAAATTACTTCGTTCAAATTCCAGTCACCTGAAAGAACCATGTCCATATATTTCATATCACGAATTTCCTCATATGTAGGATGGCCGTCACATTTATTCATCATCTCGTCAATTTCTTGATGAAGTCGTCGCTGAACTTCAGGATGTTCAGCAATTTGTGAAGCGGCAATTGAAAGTGTCGTTGAAACGGTATCGAAACCGGCAAAGAAAAAGAGAATCGCTTGAACTTGGATATCTTCATCTGTCAATTCTAAAAAAAAAAGTAAAAAAAAATTTTTGCGGAATTTAAAAGAAATAGATTAAATCATTAACCCTATCGAATCACTATCGAGCTGACACTTTTCGAAAAAAATATCGATATATTAAAATACCGTTTTTTACTTTCTCTTACCTATGTATATATGTAATATATATATAGAGAGAGAAAGTATTGGATTCATGTCAAAAATTCGATGTCGAGATTTTGATGGATCTTCACGTTTTGAGGTCCCCTGAATCCAAAAAAGTGGTTTTCGCGACATGGTCTGTCTGTGGGTGGGTGGGTGGGTGTGTGGGTGTGTGTTCAATTTTAAGCATGAAGGAATTGAGCTACGAGGTTGAAATTTTATATTTAAGTTAAACACCACCCGGGACCGGAAAAATAAGCTTTTAATCAAAATCGGCCAAAGAGTACTAGTACTTTACTGATGTACTTTTTCAGTTTTTTTCGATTTTCTCAAAATTTGCTCCAACGATTTTTTTTTAAATTCAAAAATCAATTATTTTTTAGATGCTCTTTAAAATGTATATTCTCATTTTGTGATTGAAATCTTCTGAAGACCACTTTACTCTTGTACTCCATAGAAAAGATAGGAGAAATGGTTGCCATGGTATCAAAATATAAATATTTTCCCAAACTTATAAATTTTACATCTTGAATTCAAATGTACCCTACTGTCGGTAACTAAATACATGTCGACACAAAAAATCTGGTGTGACAAGCACAGTACACAACTTTCGATTACCGAAGGTAAGAGAAAGTTGTGTGCTGTGCGCCAGTCACACCAGATTTTTTTTTTAAATTCTTCTCTTGTTTTATTAAATATCGATGGGCCTATATCGCAAAAAAAAATTCAGGATTTGTTTTAAATAGAATTTATCAATTTTCAACAAAATTTTTTCCAAATACCGCACGCGGAACATTCCCTCTTTCGCGCAACCGAAATGATTTTATTTTTTTGTTTTCTATTTGTAATATATATTTTGATTTTTTTAATCTTCTGGGGGGGGGGTTAAAACCCTAACCCCCCCCCCCCCCTGGTTGCGCCAGTGAGCTCGGAAACAAAATAGGGAAATGTCTAACTTATTGTTTAACAAATTGATTAGTTGATGTAGAGATGTCAAAAATTTTCTTTTTCTTATTGATCGATCAATTTTATCATTTGTAAAAGTCATTCAAATGCGTAATTAAAAAGAAAGAATTTTCTTATCATATAATCCATTCATTTCTTATCATTTGACGAGTGATTATATCATAATACCGTATAAGTGAGTAGGAAATCAGCCAAAAGTCGAATATAGACACACCAATGGATTATTGTTTTATTTCTATACTGTACTTACTTACCCATATTACTAGTAAACATATTCTCCTCCTCGGAATTCTCTTCTTTTTGTTTACTCGCCTCCATTAGTAGATGGATCATATCTGGACGAATGATTCCCTCCTCTCTACGTTGATCTAAATGATTCTGGATAATTTGTTTAAAAAATTTAAATGGCCGTTCGTTCATTAAACCTTCAGGCCAGATCCACTGAAAATAAACAAAAATGGAAATTCATTTATTCTGAATTTCTTCCAATTTAGAAAAAAAAAATATTTTTGTAGATTTTAACTCACCTCAGCTAGTCTTGTATTCAAAACAAATACAAGAGTTTTAAATGAATTGAATGGCGATGCAAAATCCACTAATTCTCGTCCCATTTCAAAAAATTCATTTTCAGGATCGTTAAATGAATCTGTTTCAATACCAAACACTGTACTAGCAATAGCATCGTTTGTGAATCTTGTGAATAATTCTTTAAACTCCAATTTTAATATAACATCTATAAAATAAATAAATTAAAATACATAAGATAAAAAAGAAATAGAAAAGTTCTCAACTGTGTATGTATTTCTACATTCAAAATAAAATTTACGCTGATGAAATATTTTTGAAGATTATCTCTAGTAGATTTTTGCTCGTTCATCTAATTTTTTTTTTTTTTTAGATTTAAAACAAATATATATTATATTTAGATGAATTGTCAAAATATTTCAATTATTATTTTTAATTACGTTTCAAATTATCCTGGTATATTTATTGATATCATTTGGTATCCAAATTTTTGCAATAAATATTCATCTGACTGCCTCACTCCTCTTGACTTTTGGGTTATCACATTATCACATCAATTCATTTGTTTATATTTACATCAGGGGCGTATATAAGGGGGCCGAAGCCCCCTCCCCCCCGAAATTTCTCAAACACATATACATATATAGGCAGGGGCGCCGGAACGAATTTGAATCAGGGGGGGGCAAAAAAATTTTTTTTAGAAAATTAAAATAATTTAATATGTTTAAATAGTATAAAACAAAAACAAATCTACTATAAAACTTTAAAAATTTTAAGTAAAATCACAATTTTAATAAAATTAAAATTTTAAAAAATTTGGTAGTGATTTTTCAAAAATTTTTGGAAAAAATTTGGAAAAAAATGAATTTCTTACTCTTTTAAATTAGAAGATTTTATTTTTCAAAAGTAAAAATATATCATTTTTAATAATAAATGAAATAAAAAGAAGAAATTTTGCCCCCCCTCTGCCCCCCCCCCCCTGTAGAATGCCAGGGGGGCAATGTACCCTTGCCCCCCCCCCCCCAGTTCCGGCGCCTATGTATATAGGGACATACAGACATTAGCGCAACAAATTTTTCCGCAGGATGGAAAACTTTGGTTCCGCAAAAGAAAAAATGTTCCGCAAATAATTTCGTGTGAAAAAAAATTTAGTTTCTTAAAAAAAAATTTCCCGCAGAAAAATTTTTAAGTTCAGGCCCCCCCCCCCCCCTCGAAAAAAATTTCTATTTACGCCCCTGATTTACATTTTTTTTTAAATGACACCTGTATGATTTTGTTTTGATTTCTTTTTCAAAATTAATGAAAAATGTTTTTGATTATTCAGTTTTCGAAGACAAAGAATACAAACTTTTTAAAATAGAGTAATTTATCATGATAAAGCAAAAGAAATCAAAATTTCAAAATTTTTGAAAAAAAAACAAACAAACTTGTATTTAAATGACTGAGCTAAAAAATTAAAATAGTATTAAGGAAATTCGCTTTATTATAGTTCCGTCCTAGAGAAAGGCAATGATCCTTGATAGTTTTAGCTATTATGTTTTCAATTTTCACTGTTTTCAAGGTCATTTAATTTCGCCGAGATTATTTTATTTCTATTTAATACCAACCTTGTTGATTATAATATTTAGACTCGTATGAATATCTCTTTTCAAGGAATTTGTCCATTTGCTGGCCACATTTGTCTAATAGTTCAAAGATAAATTTCATCTTACTAATTGTGAACGCCGGACTGAGCGTATTGCGCATTTCACGCCATCGCTGCCCTAAAAAATACATAAGTAACAAGGGGTGATATAACTTTGACGAAATAACATTACGTACCTTTTAATCCAAAAAGATTTTTACTAAAAAATCCTGTGTCGTAATCTCGATGATCGGTGAAATACTCGAAATCTTTAACAGTGACTAATTTCAATAATTCGACATCAGCTACCACCACGAGCGGTTTATGGAATTCATAAATACCCCCCAAACCGTTATGTTTGAATTTCTCATAATAATACCTGGCGTGTTCATAGCCGCTGTGTACTTGAAAGAGGACACGCGTCAAATGGCCAAGTACCGGCACAAAAGGCTCGGATGGTAGACCGCTTAACGCGAAACGCTGATACTTGTGCCACAAACGGGTCGCTAAATAAACAACCAACAACACGAAACAACATCTTGGTAACCAAACACTGACTGACGATGACGACTCCATCATCTCAACTGCCAAATCATTCACAAAAAAAAAAAAAACTACTACTATTTATCTTCTCTCTTCTTTAGATAATGGATTTTTGCAAAGTGTAATCTCAATCAATCAATCGATTGAATTCAATTAATCAAGTCCCAAGGTTCGTTCATTCCTAATATTTACTCGTGTCTACGGGAATTTTTATTTAAATATATACTCCGCAATGTTTACTCTCTCTCTCCAGTTTGTTTATAACTCATGAATCATTCATTATTTACGAAAGGAATAAAAATCATTTAGAATAGGAAAAAAAAATTAAATCCCCCTTTGGGGATTTAATATGTAATTTGTTTTAAATTCTTTCTGCTAAGGACAGTGGCGGATTAATGCAATTTTGTCGGGGGGGGGCGTTTTTTTTTTTTATTTAAGGACTTTGTCGGCATCTATGGCCATTTAGACCCCTTTCCTATTTATTTAAATTGATTGGTAACAAATTCAATTGAAATTAAAGAGCGGAAATCATAATTTCTTTAGATCATTAGTTTTTATAACTTTTCGAATTTCTTCTCGGAGGGGCGATCGCCCCCACCGCCCCCCCCCTCTTTAATCCGCCCCTGGCTAAGGATCAGGGTTCAAATCCCACGTCATGCGAGAAAAATTTATTTCAATTGAATCAGCTATCAACCAATTGAATTAAATAGAGACTGGGTTTAAATGGCCTCGGATGCCGTAAAAGAGTTTAAATTTAAAAAAAAAAATTATTTTAAGGAAAACATAAAATCCCCTAATACAACCTTTTTTGGCCCGCGGACCAGTAAAATTTGTAAAAAAAATTCGCGGACCAGTGATATTTTTTTTAGTAACAAAATTTTACTAGATATTAAATAACTACTACATAAGTTAATTGTAACATTTTTATTATCATTTACTTACAATAATATTTAAATGTAAACATATGTAATTATAATTACATATAATAATTAAGTATATAAACCTTTAACAAAAATCACAGAAAATTATAAAAAAAAATTAAATAAAAAATTGTCCCCGGACCAGTAAAATTTCTCCGCGGACACACACATTCACACAGTCTTTTCGGCAACTTAGGCCTTTGACGATAACGGTAATGAATATATATTATTTGGGGTCCAGGCATTCTTATTTAAGTCATATGGTATCCAAATGCCTTAAATAAAATCATCGGATTGCCTGGGATCCGAACCCGGGTCTTTTGGTATACGAGGTTAGCACGCTAACCCCTACACCAAGCCCGAGGGCAAAATGCATTTGGTTGATTTTCATTGATCTTTTAACAATGAATACTTTATAAATGTTATTATATATTATTTATCTTTTATAAAAAAAATTAAAAAAATTAATTATTTTATTTTTTTTAATGATTTTTTATATTTCCTTAGACCCCCGCGGCCCACTTCCAATCAGCCCGCTGCCCTAGCCCACTACACCAGCGAGCCCCCTGATATTAAATTATATTTTGTAAATTAAATCTTTGTAAACCATATTTAGAATTTATTAATTAAGTTAATTGACAAAAATTTAAAAAATTTTAATTGGATTTTGAATTTTAAAAAAAAATACTCACTATTTTAATACAAAGTCGAAGTTTCGTTGCAATGTCTTTGACGCCATTGAAAACGGAAGCGAATGCCTCGTCTCTTTATCTCATCCATGACTTTGGCTGGCTAGAATTTTTTTCCTCTCATCACATCGGCTTATTTATATTTTTTATTCTCAACATTTTCATTATTTAAGGTCAGTAATGCATTTAAATATTTATTTAATTAGTTCAAGATTATTATTTTCAATTAAATCATTAAATGAAACAAGTCAAATATTATAAATGATTCATCAGGATAATCTTTGTCTGTCTGTCAAATTTTTTATTCTTATTTTTTAAATAATTCATCTCTTTTAATCATTTAATATTCATTT
>JAKCPI010025436.1:0-12967 GCA_023213315.1 Euborellia annulipes | reverse complement strand
AATATATTGATATAAACTTTAAAAAGAATGTCACAGCCGAAGATTGAATTCGGAAATTATAATTCGGTTATTCTATTGCTCAGGGGCCCACATCTTGTGGGTACGTGGGTGGCGACCACGAGCTGCCCGAGCTGGGACAGACAGTCCTTCAGTTCTTTAAATGTCTGTCTCTTCCTTCCTCTTTTCAACAGAGGTCAGTCCGTGCTACGGGCCGGCCTGTCCTATTTCTTCCGGTCGTAAAAACGTATGATAGGGTTGAAGGGAAAGAGTGAGGTCCGCCGACCACTTTTGGTGGGGTTTTGTGCAAGAGCCCCTCTTCACTCTCATTTTTTCAGTCAACTTCACTTGACCCTTTTCTTTCAACGTTATGTGAAAATGCGGACCGTTGCCTGCCTTCCTGCTATCCGCAAGAAAGCCCGAGCAGAACACTGTTTGTCTAGTATTCACGACTTGATTGCGGGAAATCTAACTAGACAGACAGATTTAAATTTCCATGGTAGTTTTTTTTGTAATCAGCACAATAGAGCAGAAAAGACCTTCTTTCTCTGGATAATTTTTACAACTTGAAGATATGGGATAGCCCCCCCCCCCCGGCTTGGGAACAAGAAGAGCAACAATCTCCATAATCGTTGCGGTTAAGAGGGTGACGAAAACTCGGATGGGTGACTGGTGACCCTATATTGCACGTTGAACGTCCACCCATAGACATCGATATGTTAATAAATAAATAAATTATATATAAATAATATATGTTTAAATTGTATATGTTAACATACAAAATATGGTGGGACAACAACTTTCAATTACCGGACATAATAGAAAGTGCCGTGCGACCAGTCACACCAGACTTTTCTGAATATTAAGAGGAGGGGTATTAACAATCACTTTTGTAAGCTGGCAAGGCTTTCGGGGCCCTGGAAAGCTTATAAGGGCTTTTAAAATAAAAAATTATAAAAACGCCTGTAAATAGGCAACCATTTGGATGCTCTGTTTCTCTTATTAACTGCAAATCGTCGCTTGCAACACGTAGTGACGTATCTCAAAAAAATTAAAAATTGAGATACAACGGGTATGGCCGTGTCCTGGCGTTCTTTACATTATCAAAGTGACGAATCTGTATTTCCATGGTTTTCGTATTATTTAGGTTTTTTGGTTTTGCGTATCTACACATTTAATATAACAACACGAACTATAAACAGCTCTCCTGAAAAATGATAGAAACTGAGATACGCCACTACATGTTTGAGGCCACGATATAGGAGTATTAAAAAATTATTTCAGCATTTTCTTCAGATAATAAATAAAATGTTGATTAGGAATCATCGTTTTCTTAATCCTAGCCAATGCCCACGTGGATTGGGCATTCCAAATAGTCCTTTCTCAAACTCCATAGGGTACGTTGTCTCGTCGATAAACACCAATTCGAAATTCTTCAAAAGATAGAAAATCGCTAATTTTGCTTCTAATCTTGCGAAACGACTTGCTAAACAAACAAACAAAAAATTAATTATTAATTAAATGATATTTAGAAATTGATTTAAAAATATAAATTCTGATATTTTTAATAAGTGGTTAAAACGTTGACGTTTTGTGTAGAAATATCTGCCAAATAAAAGAACGTGAAGTGGACAATGGGAAGGGGGGGAGGGGGCAAGGGGGGGGGGAGGGCCCAACTTCCTCCTTTTTTTTTTTTTTTTTTTTTTTTTTTTTCCCTTTTTCCTCCCCCCTCCCCTCTTCCTCCACTGTTTCCTGGAACATCTAAGACTTAAAAGATATTAGATTTTAATATATGTATATTATTTGTGTTCGAGTGGTGTTTATTATAAATAAAAAAAAAAAAAAAAAAAAAAAAAAACAAGACCCCCCCAAAATGGAAGGGCAGGGACCGCCCTTGACGACTGGAACAGTGGTGGATTTTCATTTCTCGGATTCTTCGCATTCCAGTCTCTTTCAAATAAAAAAAAATCTGGTGTGACTGGCGCACAGCACACAACTTTCTCGTTACCTTCGGTAATCGAAAGTTGTGTACTGTGCTTGTCACACCAGATTTTTTGTGTCGACATATATTTAGTTCCCGACAGTACGGAACATATGAATGAAAAATGTAAAATTTATAAGTATGGGAAAATATTTATATTTTGTTACCATGGCAACCATTTCTCCTATCTTCCCTAATACAAGAGTAAAGTGGTCTTCAGAAGATTTCAATTGCAAAATGAGAATATACATTTTAAAGAGCATCTAAAAAATAATTGATTTTTGAATTTAAAAAAAAATCGTTGGAGCAAATTTTGAGAAAATCGAAAAAAACTGAAAAAGTACATCAGTAAAGTACTAGTACTCTTTGGCCGATTTTGATTAAAAGCTTATTTTTCCTGTCTCGGGGGATGTTTAACTTAAATATAAAATTTCGCTTAGCTCAATTCATTCATGCTTAAAATTGAAGACCCACCCACCACACACAGACAGACAGACCATGTCGCGAAAACCACTTTTTTGGATTCAGGGGACCTCAAAACGTGAAGATCCATCAAAATCTCGACATCGAATTTTTGACATGAATCCAATACTATCTCTCTCTATATATATTACATATATACATAGGTAAGAGAAAGTAAAAATAATAAGAAATATATATACTAAGCCAAGATTTCAATTGACTATTGAGGAATCCGTTGATATAATTTTTTTTTAATGAAATTCCCATTTGGAAATATGGTCTAGGGAGGCGCGCCCTAGTCTAAGGGGAGGGGGTATTGGCCAACAAGAAAAAGAAAAAATATATTTTTAATTTATTTTAGCTATATCGAAGCCAAAACATTCAAAAAATAGCGTTGATTATTATTTTGAGGGGATATTTAGGGGGGATGAAGGGTTGATTACTTAAGAAAGGCCTTGGAATATTCCAAATCACTTGTTGACATTCTTTTGCAGCTCTAAATATAGTTAGATTAGAGCAAAAGGTATTTTTTTTACTTTTAATAAAAAGGGAATTGTTATTTTCATCTATTTATTCCTATACAAACAGAGAGAGTCGAATCTCTCGTTCAGTCGAGTCGCGCGCGTGGCAGGCGCCGAGCTCATCTCTCTCTAACTTGTGTTTTAAGTGAATAAAAGTGAATTATTAATATTGTGCAACCCACCCTGACCACACCGTCAGTCAACACACCCTCTTGAGAGACTTATTTAAGGTAATTATTATGCATTTTATCGTTGAAAAAAAATTGATAGAAACAAATAATTTGATTGCGCGAAAACGATTCTTTTGAATATGAAATTAAATATTTTGTATTTCACTAAGGGTAGAGGGAGAATATAAGCTGTTGAAAGGGAGGAAGGGGTAGGGGGAGTGTAGGTGTCATTGAAAAAAATTAGTTTTTTTTTTAACACTCGCACTTTTTTCTCATTCACTCTCACACTCACACACCACATTCACACAGTCTTTTCGGCAACTCAAGCCATATAAGAATTTATACGATAACCGTTATTAATTAATAATATACATATTGAGGGTCCAGGCATTCTTATTTAAGCTATTTGGTATCCAAATGGCTTCAATAAAATCATCAGACTGCCTGGGGTCCGAACCCGCGACGTTCGGTATAGAAGGTAGGCACGCTACCAACTACACCAAGCCTGAGGACATTTTTTTAAATCTTGTCTTAAGTCACCATTATTTACCATTATATTCTATCTATATGGCCTATATTTTTGTTAATCAAATTTCCTTAATATACTTTTACACAGGGGTGGATTAAGGGTTGAAAATTAAAATAAAATATTTTAAAATAAAATAAAAATTAAAATAATTATTTATAAATGTATTCAAATTATTTTGAGAGTAATTTCCCGGTGAAGGCTCGCATTTCCTTAAGGGGGGGGTATGAAGGCATTAACCAGGGGTGGGGTTAATGCCCCATCCCCTATAATGCACAAAGATATTAATGTTTTTTAATACTTTTACTAAAAAATAAGTCCATTCCGTTTAAGTTAAAATTTATTTTCACTATTTAGCAAATAGCATAGTGGGATCGAAACATTTTAATGTCATTCTAAAATTTCTTATTACTGGGGCGGAATTAATTTTTGAAGATTTCGAAACTCTCATAAACAGATAATAATAACACTGGGTAACTTAGGAACCCATCGAATCCCTTGCAGAATTTTATATTAGGTAGAAAAGTAAGATATGATTAGTCCACTTAGAATTTTACTGGGGTGAGTTATCGCATCTTTTTGTATTAAAGAACTAATCTCAATCCGGATTTGAATTTTTACTTTCTCTTACCTCCTCGAAAATTCGATGTCGAGACTTTGATGAATTACACGTTCTGAGGTCCCCTGAATCCAAAAAAGTGGTTTTCGCGACATGGTCTGTCTGTGTGTCTGTTTGAGTTCAATTTAAAGCATGAAGGAATTGAGCTAGGAGGCTGAAATTTTATATTTAAGTTAGGCACCCCCCTAGGGCGTGAAAATAAGATTTGAGAAAAATATTTTTCTTCAGGAATGAAAGAGAAAAAACGCAGCCAGAATTTTTTCTTTAAAAATATATTTTAACAGCTGACGTTTCGGCTTTGGTCAAAGCCATCCTCGGAGCTGTTAGTGGTCATCCGAGGATGGCTTTGACCAAGGCCGAAACGTAAGCTGTTAAAATTTATTTTTAAAGAAAAAATTCTGGTTGCGTTTTCTTCTAACTTTCATTCCTGATACAAATTCCACCAGCCATAAAATAGCCTTATACCAGCGTTTTCCAAACTGGGAGGCGCGAATATTTGCCACCAGAACCAATTTTCCAAATGATTGCTAGTTTTAATATAAATAAGAATAAATAAAAAAAATATTTTTATATAAATTTATATTTTTTAGCATTAAAAATTTTTGTTTTTGTATTATTTTATAAAATGGGGGGGATGGGGGGGGGGGGCGTCATAAGATTAATTGCTCGCCGAAGGCGGAGCCTGGCAATGGTAGCCTATTCTTAAAATATACAAAAATAATCACGATTTGTGTAAGATATATAGAAATGAATAAGATTCACTAACCAATACAAATACGAGGGCCCGCACCGAACGGGAAATATGCAGCTGGATTCATCAAGTGTCTATTTTCTTCGCTAAATCGCTCTGGAATAAATTTGTCCGCTTCAGGGAAATATCTTTCGTCTCGATGAAAACCGAAAACCGGCAACCAAACAGTTTCGTCTTTTTCTATTGTATATTCAGGCCGACTGTCTGTTGCCGGGAAAGTGTATGGTTTGACACAAGCACGATCTATAAACGCCACCGACGGGGTACGTCTCATCGACTCTTAAAAAAAAAAAGGAGAAATTATAAAATTTAATTAAAATTACTTCGTTCAAATTCCAGTCACCTGAAAGAACCATGTCCATATATTTCATATCACGAATTTCCTCATATGTAGGATGACCGTCACATTTATTCATCATCTCGTCAATTTCTTGATGAAGTCGTCGCTGAACTTCAGGATGTTCAGCAATTTGTGAAGCGGCAATTGAAAGTGTCGTTGAAACGGTATCGAAACCGGCAAAGAAAAAAGAGAATCGCTTGAACTTGGATATCTTCATCTGTCAATTCTAAAAAAAAAAAGTAAAAAAAAATTTTTGCGGAATTTAAAAGAAATAGATTAAATCATTAACCCTATCGAATCACTATCGAGCTGACACTTTTCGAAAAAAAGTGTCGAGATATATTTAGTTTCCCATAGCACCTTAGTTTCAAACTTGCATTTTAAATGTTGACTGGCCCACGGGGCGTGGTGTAGAGGTTAGCGTGCTAACCTCATATACCAAACGTCGCGGGTTCGGACCCCAGGCAGTCCGATGATTTTATTTAAGCCATCTGGATACCAAATGGCTTAAATAAGAATGCCTGGACCCCATATATGTATATTTATCAATAACAGATATCGTTTAAAGTCTTATATGGCCTGAGCTGCCGAGAAGACAGTGTGAATGTGTGTGTGAGTGTGAGTGTGAATGAGAAAAAAGTGTGAATGTTTTTAAAAAAAAAAAAAAAAAAAAAAAATGTTGACTGCTTGAAATAAACTATGGTTATTTTTCAAAATTTTAATCTAATATTTGGACATTTTATACAAAATATAGAATCGTAAATAAATACAAAATTTCATAAGAATTGGAAAAAAAAATTTTAAATGCGTAAAAAGTTCCAAAGGGGACCCCCTTTTTGAATCGAAATTAACATACAAATCCCTATAGGAAATTAACATTGTTCCTATGCGAAGATAAGGTGGAAAGGGAATTTAAAAAGAGTAGAGAGAGACGATAATGTTTGCAAGTGAGAGAGAGACATATATGTTTTCTTTGAAACAATTAAAGACACAAATAAATTTAAAAAAAATGGGAATTTAAATAATAATTGATTTTTAATCTAATAAAAAAGAAAAAGATTTAAATTCCGTTACCATGACAACCATTTCTATCTTTCCTATGAAGAACAAGAGTAAAGTGGTCTTCAGAAGATTTCAACGGCAAAATGAGAATATACATTTTAAAGAGCATCTAAAAAATAGTTCATTTATGAATTTTAAAAAAAATCCTTGGAGGAATTTTGAGAAAATCGAAAAAAACTGAAAAAGTACATCAGTAAAGTACTAGTACTTTTTGGCCGATTTTGTTCAAAAGCTTATTTTGAGATTCTTCAAAGGTACCTAAGTTAAATATAAAATTTCAATCCGCTAGCTCAACTCCTTCATGCTAAAAATCTGTCCACACACACAGACACACATACACACACACACACACAAGACCAATTTGCGGGACCCACTTTTTTGGACTCAGGGGACCTCAAAACATGTATATCCATCAAAATCTCGACATCGAATTTTTGACATGATCGCAATACTTTCTCTCTCTATATATTTCATATAGGGTACGAGAAAGTAAAAAAATGGGAATTTAAATAATAATTGATTTTTAATCTAATAAAAAGAAAAAGATTTAAATTCCGTTACCATGGCAACCAGTTCTATCTTTCCTATGAAGAACAAGAGTAAAGTGGTCTTCAGAAGATTTCAACGGCAAAATGAGAATATACATTTTAAAGAGCATCTAAAAAAATAGTTCATTTATGAATTTTAAAAAAAATCCTTGGAGGGAATTTTGAGAAAATCGAAAAAAACTGAAAAAGTACATCAGTAAAGTACTAGTACTTTTTGACCGATTTTGTTCAAAAGCTTATTTTGAGATTCTTCAAAGGTACCTAAGTTAAATATAAAATTTCAATCCGGTAGCTCAATTCCTTCATGCTAAAAATCGTTACACACACACAGACACACAGACACACAGACATACACACAGACCAATTTGCGGGACCCACTTTTTTGGACTCAGGGGACCTCAAAACATGTATATCCATCAAAATCTCGACATCGAATTTTTGACATGATCGCAATACTTTCTCTCCTATATATTTCATATATAGGGTACGAGAAAGTAAAAAATATCGATATATTAAAATACCGTTTTTTTTTTTAAATTCTTCTCTTGTTTTATTAAATATCGATATATCGCAAAAAAAAATTCAGGATTTGTTTTAAATAGAATTTATCAATTTTCAACAAAATTTTTTCCAAATACGGCACGCGGAACATTCCCTCTTTCGCGCAACCGAAATGATTTTATTTTTTTGTTTTCTATTTGTAATATATATTTTGATTTTTTTAATCTTCTGGGGGGGGGGGGGGGTTAAAACCCTAACCCCCCCCCCCCCCCTGGTTGCGCCAGTGAGCTCGGAAACAAAATAGGGAAATGTCTAACTTATTGTTTAACAAATTGATTAGTTGATGTAGAGATGTCAAAAATTTTCTTTTCTTATTGATCGATCAATTTTATCATTTGTAAAAGTCATTCAAATGCGTAATTAAAAAGAAAGAATTTTCTTATCATATAATCCATTCATTTCTTATCATTTGACGAGTGATTATATCATAATACCGTATAAGTGAGTAGGAAATCAGCCAAAAGTCGAATATAGACACACCAATGGATTATTGTTTTATTTCTATACTGTACTTACTTACCCATATTACTAGTAAACATATTCTCCTCCTCGGAATTCTCTTCTTTTTGTTTACTCGCCTCCATAAGTAGATGGATCATATCTGGACGAATGATTCCCTCCTCTCTACGTTGATCTAAATGATTCTGGATAATTTGTTTGAAAAATTTAAATGGTCGTTCGTTCATTAAACCTTCAGGCCAGATCCACTGAAAATAAACAAAAATGGAAATTCATTTATTCTGAATATCCTTCCAATGAATTTAGAAAAAAAAAATATTTTTGTAGATTTTAACTCACCTCAGCTAGTCTTGTATTCAAAACAAATACAAGAGTTTTAAATGAATTGAATGGCGATGCAAAATCCACTAATTCTCGTCCCATTTCAAAAAATTCATTTTCAGGATCGTTAAATGAATCTGTTTCAATACCAAACACTGTACTAGCAATAGCATCGTTTGTGAATCTTGTGAATAATTCTTTAAACTCCAATTTTAATATAACATCTATAAAATAAATAAATTAAAATACATAAGATAAAAAAGAAATAGAAAGGTCTCAACTGTGTATGTATTTCTACATTCAAAATAAAATTTACGCTGATGAAATATTTTTGAAGATTATCTCTAATAGATTTTTGCTCGTTCATCTATTTTTTTTTTTTTTTAGATTTAAAACAAATAGATAACATCATTATATTTAGATGAATTGTCAAAATATTTCAATTATTATTTTTAATTACGTTTCAAATTATTCTGGCATATTTATTGATATCATTTGGTATCCAAATTTTTACAATAAATATTCATCTGACTGCCTGGGGTCCGAACTCACTCTCCTTGACTTTTGGGTTATCACATCAATTCATTTGTTTATATTTACATCAGGGGCGTATATAAGGGGGCCGAAGCCCCCACCCCGAAATTTCTCAAACACATATACATATATAGGAGTATACAGACATTAGCGCAACAATTTTTTCCGCAGGATGGAAAACTTTGGTTCCGCAAAAGAAAAAATGTTCCCCAAATAATTTCGTGTGAAAAAAAATTTAGTTTCTTAAAAAAAAAATTTCCGCAGAAAAATTTTTAAGTTCAGGCCCCCCCCCCCCCCCCCGAAAAAATTTCTATTTACGCCCCTGATTTACATTTTTTTTTTAAATGACACCTGTATGATTTTGTTTTGATTTCTTTTTCAAAATTAATGAAAAATGTTTTTGATTATTCAGTTTTCGAAGACAAAGAATACAAACTTTTTAAAATAGAGTAATTTATCATGATAATGCAAAAGAAATCAAAATTTCAAAATTTTTGAAAAAAAAACAAACAAACTTGTATTTAAATGACTGAGCTAAGAAAATTAAAATAGTATTTAGGAAATTCGCTGTATTATAGTTCCGTCCTAGAGAAAGGCAATGATCCTTGATAGTTTTAGCTATTATGTTTTCAATTTTCACTGTTTTCAAGGTCATTTAATTTCGCCGAGATTATTTTATTTCTATTTAATACCAACCTTGTTGATTAAAATATTTAGACTCGTATGAATATCTCTTTTCAAGGAATTTGTCCATTTGCTGGCCACATTTGTCTAATAGTTCAAAGATAAATTTCATCTTACTAATTGTGAACGCCGGACTGAGCGTATTGCGCATTTCACGCCATCGCTGCCCTAAAAAATACATAAGTAACAAGGGGTGATATAACTTTGACGAAATCACAATACGTACCTTTTAATCCAAAAAGATTTTTACTAAAAAATCCTGTGTCGTAATCTCGATGATCGGTAAAATACTCGAAATCTTTAACAGTGACTAATTTCAATAATTCGACATCAGCTACCACCACGAGCGGTTTATGGAATTCATAAATACCCCCCAAACCGTTATGTTTGAATTTCTCATAATAATACCTGGCGTGTTCATAGCCACTGTGTACTTGAAAGAGGACGCGCGTCAAATGGCCAAGTATCGGCACAAAAGGCTCGGATGGTAGACCGCTTAACGCGAAACGCTGATACTTGTGCCACAAACGGGTCGCTAAATAAACAACCAACAACACGAAACAACATCTTGGTAACCAAACACTGACTGACGATGACGACTCCATCATCTCAACTGCCAAATCATTCACAAAAAAAAAACTACTACTATTTATCTTCTCTCTTCTTTAGATAATGGATTTTTGCAAAGTGTAATCTCAATCAATCAATCGATTGAATTCAATTAATCAAGTCCCAAGGTTCGTTCATTCCTAATATTTACTCGTGTCTACGGGAATTTTTATTTAAATATATACTCCGCAATGTTTACTCTCTCTCTCCAGTTTGTTTATAACTCATGAATCATTCATTATTTACGAAAGGAATAAAAATCATTTAGAATAGGAAAAAAAAATTAAATCCCCCTTTGGGGATTTAATATGTAATTTGTTTTAAATTCTTTCTGCTAAGGACAGTGGCGGATTAATGCAATTTTGTCGGGGGGGGCGGTTTTTTTTTTTTATTTAAGGACTTTGTCGGCATCTATGACTATTTGCCCTTTCCTATTTATTTAAATTGATTGGTAACAAATTCAATTGAAATTAAAGAGCGGAAATCATAATTTCTTTAGATCATTAGTTTTTATAACTTTTCGAATTTCTTCTCGGAGGGGCGATCGCCCCCACCGCCCCCCCTCTTTAATCCGCCCCTGGCTAAGGATCAGGGTTCAAATCCCACGTCATGCGAGAAAAATTTATTTCAATTGAATCAGCTATCAACCAATTGAATTAAATAGAGACTGGGTTTAAATGGCCTCGGATGCCGTAAAAGAGTTTAAATTTAAAAAAAAAAATTATTTTAAGGAAAACATAAAATCCCCTAATACAACCTTTTTTGGCCCGCGGACCAGTAAAATTTGTAAAAAAAATTCGCGGACCAGTGATATTTTTTTAGTAACAAAATTTTACTAGATATTAAATAACTACTACATAAGTTAATTGTAACATTTTTATTATCATTTACTTACAATAATATTTAAATGTAAACATATGTAATTATAATTACATATAATAATTAAGTATATAAACCTTTAACAAAAATCACAGAAAATTATAAAAAAAAATTAAATAAAAAATTGTCCCCGGACCAGTAAAATTTCTCCGCGGACACACACATTCACACAGTCTTTTCGGCAACTTAGGCCTTTGACGATAACGGTAATGAATATATATTATTTGGGGTCCAGGCATTCTTATTTAAGTCATATGGTATCCAAATGCCTTAAATAAAATCATCGGATTGCCTGGGATCCGAACCCGGGTCTTTTGGTATACGAGGTTAGCACGGTAACCCCTATACCAAGCCCGAGGGCAAAATGCATTTGGTTGATTTTCATTGATCTTTTAACAATGAATACTTTATAAATGTTATTATATATTATTTATCTTTTATAAAAAAAATTAAAAAAATTAATTATTTTATTTTTTTTAATGATTTTTTATATTTCCTTAGACCCCCGCAGCCCAGTTCCAATCAGCCCGCTGCCCTAGCCCACTACACCAGCGAGCCCCCTGATATTAAATTATATTTTGTAAATTAAATCTTTGTAAACCATATTTAGAATTTATTAATTAAGTTAATTGACATTTTTAAATTTAAAAAATTTTAATTGGATTTTGAATTTTAAAAAAATACTCACTATTTTAATACAAAGTCGAAGTTGCGTTGCAATGTCTTTGACGCCATTGAAAACGTAAGCGAATGCCTCGTCTCTTTATCTCATCCATGACTTTGGTTGGCTAGAATTTATTCTCTCATCACATCGGCTTATTTATATTTTTCATTCTCAACTATTTTCATTATTTAAGGTCAGTAATGCATTTAAATATTTATTTAATTAGTTCAAGATTATTATTTTCAATTAAATCATTAAATGAAACAAGTCAAATATTATAAATGATTCATCAGGATAATCTTGGTCTGTCTGTCAAATTTTATTCTTATTTTTTTAATATTTCCTCTCTTTTAATCATTTAATATTCATTTTTAATTTAATTTTGATATGTAAATTATATAAATTAAATAGATTACCGGTATTTATTTTATTAAATCATTGACTCTTCGCTCTAACTTTGACATTTAAATTTTTTCATTAACCACAGAAACAAATGATTTAATCACATTTCTTTATTTTGCGATCTAATATTATCCATTTTTATAAATAATTTATGAAATAATTAAAGTGTCATTCAATCTGAATATGTCAGATTCATTGGATCTTTACTTACCTTCTCTATTTTCAAATAAATTTTCATCACTCATTATTTTAAGCTATTTTATATTTTTTCAAATGCAAATCTTTATTAAATGCTCATTTTATTTTTAATTTTAGGTGTGATTTACACTAAATAACTTGTTGTCAGCTGCTTTGCTTCGAGCTTCTGCATCATCAATCATATATTATACTGTATATATAATTTCCATTTCATTCGATTCATTTTATTTTTCTGACGCCTGACTTATGAAACGAAATAGAAATGGAATTATATTCGATTTCAAAAATAGATGATAGAAGGGACTAAGGCTTTCAAAGAAATTAAATATCATTAAATAAGGTAAGCGTTAATAAATTGAAATTTATGTTTTACTAATTTTAAATATATCTTCACCTATATAATCTCGCATTGCCATTTGGTGAGTTTATTATTGTTTATCACGTTATTTTTCCTATAATATCTACTATTTGTCTTAAATAAATAGCAAGATAGTCCAAGAGTAAAGGGAGAAATGAAAAAATTTAATCACTCATTATTTTAAGGCATTTTATATTTTTTTAAATAAAAATCTTTATTAAATATTGTTTTTATTTTTAATTTTAGGTTTGAATTGGACCAATGAACTTATCGTTTGCTACTTTTCTTCGAGCTTTGAATGATATAACTAACATCTTCCAT
>JAKCPI010025434.1:0-14067 GCA_023213315.1 Euborellia annulipes | reverse complement strand
AAAAATTTTAAATAATAAAGAAAATGTGGAAAAAAAATATACAAAAAAGATTTTAAAAATATTTTAGTGTTTTTTAAGATCTTTTCGGCTTCTAAGGCCATTTGGACGATGTTATGCATAAAGGGACCAAGCGCCATTATAATCAAAATCATAGGCGTAGCCACGGGGGGGGATTTGGGGGTTCAAACCCCCCCCCCATTGGACCCAAGCCATGACTAGATATTTAAGATCTATAATACAAAATACTTTTTCTCTCTATATATTTCATATATAGGGTAAGAGAAAGTAAAATATAATAATTTTCTCTAGCTTAAAAAAAAAAAAAAAAAAAACGCAAAAAATTCGAAAAAAATTCAGAATTTTTCAATTGAAAAGATTTGATTTTTGTTATGCTTTATAAAAAATTAAAGCCGCTTAAAATTGATTAAATCTCGCAAATGAAAAATAATAAAAATTATTATATAAATAAATTTATTATTATTTTTTTTAAGAGATATGAGATGTGACTCTTATCAAGATAAACATGGACACTTCGGTATTATAAGGCCCGTATAGTTGCATTTTTCATTACCTAATTCGAGTTGATTGAAAAATTGCGGCACTTAATTAAGAAAGGGTGGGCCCGAGCCACCCTGAGGGGGGTCCAGGGGGGGCTAGTCATATACTTCATTAGACGCTTTATACTGCCCTATTAGTCGGGAAGGGGGGGGAGAAATAATCCTAAACCCCCCCCCCATCAAAACCTTCTGGCTACGCCTATGATCAAAATAGAGATAAGACGGCCATCATGTAGGGAAAAAGAAGTACTACCTCTTTATTTAAATTTTTATTATGTGCACTTTTTTTTTTTTGAATAAAAAAAATTGATTTTGTTTGCAAATGAAACGCCCCTTATCTCAGATTTAGGTTAATGGCGTTTGGTTCCTTCGTGCATAACATCGTCCATTTAGAGTTCATTCTATTTATTTAATTGCGTGATACAGATATCGTTTGCCTCCATCTGAGCAGCGCGACGGTAGAGAAGACCGTTGCCTGCCTTCCCGTGATGCAAGTGAAAATCTGATTATCTAATACATAAACCTACCTAAAATAAAATATGGCCTTAGATGCCGAAAAAGATCTTAAAAGAAAATTAAAAAGAAAAAATATTTTTGTATCTTCTTTCTTAGTCTTATTCCCGCAGTGCGAGATTGGCGGTATGGGTTTTTTGCGACCAGAAAAAATAGAATAGTCCGGCCCGTTGCACGGTCGGACGCCTGTTGAAAATATAGAATGAAGGGACAGACATGTAAAGAACAAAAGGACTGCCAATCCCAGTTCGGGCAGCTCGTGGTCACCATCCACGTACCCACAAAATATGGTCCTCTGAGCATATTTTGTATAATTTTATTTACCAATTTATTTAGTAATTCCTGGTGACGGAAAGGACTTTGAAACCCTCTCAGCCCTTTGAAACATTAGATTATTCCAGCATTATTATTATTATTATTAAATAACTTTTCCATGCACTCTCAGGAATATCTTTTTATACTTCCAAGTCCAAGGCTTAGATGAATGATGGTGACTTTTTATACTAACGTTATTTTTAGATAATTTAAATGAATTTTTTTTTTAAATTGAATTAATCATTTAAGAGCATTGAATTATTTTTATACATAATATCATGGAAAACAAGTCTTGAAAGTTGGAGTGTAATTGAGAGGCGGCACTCGAGCTGAGAGCTGACTAATCGTTCCCTGAACTCCTAACATTGAGGATGTTGAGGTCACCAACTCCTCGACCCTCATCTCCTTTGAATGTAAATTTGCAACAGGCCTTCTCCTCTTCCAACCAACACACACACTCACATTCTTTTAAAACATCATTTCCTTTTCTCATTAAGACTATTAAAATTTTTTCATTTATGATTATTTTTTTCGTTTATATAATCTGGATTTGCAAAAAATGATCTCAAGAATAAATTAATGTGCAGGCGGATAAATTGATTAAAAAATAAAAAAATTTATCTCTTTTTTAAAAAAGGCCTGCCTATCTTTTTCATTGGATTGATAGACCAAACTTAAAAGTTGAGGGGGGCTAATATTTTTTTGATTTCCCTCCACATAACAAAAATGTAAGGTAAAAATCACTGAGCAAAGATTTTAAAACTAAAAATGATGAATATAATACAAAAAAATCTGGTGTGACTGGTCGCAAAGGACACAACTTTCTCTTACTTTCGATAATTGTAAGTTGTATTTTGTGCTTGTCACCCCAGATTTTTCGTGTCGACATATAGGGCCCCGTGGGCCAACCTGCCCCGGTCTCCCATATTTAGTTTCCATAAATTAAAATTCAAGATGTCGAGAAAAATTTATTTCATTTGATTTGACTACAAATCATTTGAAATAAATAGGGTTGGGGTCTAAATTGCGTTAGATGCTGAAAAAGACAAAAAAAAAATATTTATATTTTGTTACCATGGCAACCATTTCTCCTATCTTTCCTATGAAATACAAGACTAAAGTGTGCTTCAAGCAATTTTGAGGGCAAAATGAGAATATATATTTAAAAAAAAAAATATTTTAAAGAGCATATAAAAATAATTGATTTTTGAATTTTAATCAAAATCGTTGGAGCGAATTTTGAGAAAATATAAAAAAACTGAAAAAGTACATCAGTAAAGAGCTTGTACTCTTTGACCGATTTTGTTCAAAAGCTTAGTGTCACGTGCCAGGGGGTTACCTAACTTAAATATAAAATTTCAACCTTGTAGCTCTTTTCGTTCTTGAGATATTTTGTTCACACACAAAAAGGCCATGTTGCGAAAACCACTTTTTTTGTATACAGGGGACTTCAAAACGTGTATATCCATCAAAATCTTGACATCGAATTTTTTAAATGAATTCAATACATTCTCTCTATATAGGTAAGAGAAAATAATAAATTAAAACAAAATTTGGGGGGCAACTTAAATTAATTATTCAAAATTCGATCTTACTCACTTTGATTGTTTTAGTCATTGACTTATAATGATTTTTATATTACTTATTAGCTCACAATTCTCTACTATTATATATTTTCCTCGAAGAATTTTTCCCTGTATTTTTTTTTCACCAGATAATAAGCACTCAACCGAAGCGACAAATGAATGAATCATCTCGACATGTTAATTTCCAATCTTATTTAATAGGAATTTAAATTTAACTTAATTTTTTTTTCTATTCAGAAAACTACACGCTTATTATAATAAAAGCATTTAATTTTGATGGAATAAAATGCTACTTCATTAAGTAATGATTATTATTGAACTTATTAAAAAATATTATTTTACCAATGAAAAATTGTATTTTATTATGGACAGGGCCGGATCTAGGGGGGGGCAGTGGGTGCACGTGCCCCGGGCGGCAGATATCAGGGGGCGGCAAATTTTGCGTCTCTAAAAAAAGGTAAAATATTTTTTCGGACGGGAAAATTTGGTTCCGCGAAAAAAAAAAAAAATTTTTCGGAGAAAATTTTTGAGATCAGGGAGAAAATTTTAAGGAGGGGGGCGGCAAATTAAATTTTGCCCCTCCTAAAAAATCTCCTAATTCCGGCCCTGATTATGGACCAGTGTGAGGAATGATGGTCCCAGAACCAATCAAGGTCAAGCACGATTAAACCTCAAAACATGTATATCCAGCAAAATCTCGACATCGAATTTTTGACACAATCTCTATTTCTCTCTATATATTAACATAGGTAACATATATAACATAACATATATAGGTAAGAGAAAGTAAAAATGGAAACGAAATCTAAATGGAGCTATTTTATGCATTATTAAGTAAATTTTTAATCACAAATTAAAATTTATATATAAAATAATATTTGAAAATACATTTTATAAATGACTTCCGGCGGGCATTCAATCGCCTTCTGGACCACCTATCCAGTTGTTGAGCGCTGCTTGGCATTGCTTGTAAACAAACATATGGTGGCTCTACTCCTTCTCCTCTGCTGGCATTGTAGTTTTGTTAGATATCCATAAAATAATTCATATAAAATGTTCAATAAATTACAGTACCTCTAACAAGATATATAAAATTGACCTTGGACCATAGTACAGTGGTAAAGTATCCGCCTCTTGTGCTAAGTGTCAATCCATCCTCATGAAACAAAAATTTATTTCAATTTAATTGCCTACCATTAAATTTACGGGGTCTAAATAGCCTCCGATGCCGAAAAAGACTAGGTGCGCGTCTCGGGGTGCTAATTTTGGGAGTTTCCAGCGGCCACAATTTTGAACCTATCGATCTCAAATTTTTTTTAATTAAAGCAATTGTCTACAACTTATAGAAGCTCTTTTTTTTGATTTTCGAAAAAATAATTTTTTTTTTAGGTTAATCGCATTAAATAAAAGATATTTTTAAAAAAATTCGCTCTATATCTTATAGATAATTAATTAAATTAGTAATCATTGTGTTAAAAAATAATTAATTTTTTACCCTTAATTAATTAGCTGGAAACTTTCAAATGAAATGGAATAAATCCCTTGTATTCCTATGGGAAAAACTAACGCCATCTCTTGCCGCCTAGAGTAACTCGGTAGTCAATAGTGTTCTAACGGCTTTTCGAGAAGCGCACCTTAAAAAAAAAGATACCGGGTATATAAGATTACCCTTGCTTAAAAAAAACAACTGTTTTTGACGGGCAGTTAAATGCCCAATTATGAAATCATTAATTTTTCTTCACTACATATTTTTGTATGCTTAAATTTAAAATAAAGTGTGCCAAGAATAGGCAGAAGTTCATTGGCAGAGGTCGTTATTTGAGGACCACTAGCAAGTGAATTGGTTAATTATGTGGGACACAGGGCAGGTCGACTTTAATCTAGGTTGATAGGGGACTGAGAGACCCTCGGACTCATCTCTTCTTTTTAGCTATTAATGCCACGAGTCATGAATAAACCAATTCAAATATTTATGTAATATAATTTACACGGTTGATGACCTCAGTCACTTGAAAAAGATTTAATTAAGCATTTTAAAAGATAAAATAGATGTTGATTAGAACTAAATGAGATTTATATATCATCTAGTCGAATTTAGAAATTAAATTGTTGTTTTTACTTTCTCTTACCTATATATACAAATATGTTAATAGGGCTATATATAGAGAGAGAGAAAGTATTGGATTCATGTCAAAAATTTGATGTCGAGATTTTGATGGATATACACGTTTTGAAGTCTCCTGAGTCCAAAAAAGTGGTTTTCGCAACATGGTCTGTTTTTCTCTGTGTATTCAATTTAAAGCATGAAGGAATTGAACTAGGTAGATCAAATTTTATATTTAAGTTAGGCATCCCCCTGAGGCGTGAAAATAAGCTTTTAATCAATTTCGGCCAAAAAGTACTGGCACTTTACTGATGTAGTTTTTCAGTTTTTTTCGATTTTCTCAAAATTCGCTTCAATGATATGGATTAAAATTCATAAATCAATTATTTTTTAGATGCTCTTTAAAATGTATATTCTCATTTTGCCATTGAAATCTTATGAAGACCACTTTACTCTAGCACTTCAAAGGAAAGCTAGAAGAAATGGTTGCCATGGTAACAGAATATAAATATTTTTCTGTTTATAAATTTGAAATTTTGAATTCAAATATACCGTACTGTCGGAAACTAAATATATGTCGACACAATAATAAATTTAACTCAAAAAGTATTTTTTGGCTTCGTAATAAGGCTTAAGCGTGAAATTTTTCATCTTATTTTGTTAAAAAAATTATCGGGAGTGTCATTGAGAGAACCGACCAATTTAGGAAAAAGAATTTTCATTGCTGTTAAATTATGCCATTTTGGCTAGCCTTTTTTTAGGAGAAATGTTGCAAAAAAAAAAAATACAAAAAATTTTTCATGGGTTACATTTAGGCTACTCAATTCGAATTTTTTTTTTTTTTTCATTGATCTGTAAAAGGTCTAAATTATCTATTATTTATCTTCTCATTCATAAACGGATACTTTATAATTTTCTATAAGTGTGTGGGCTATTAAATTCTTGAGAAAAGACTAACTAGTCGATTCACACAGGTAGAATTTATTATAAAAAATATAATTTATATTTTATTAGTGAATACTAAATCATGAATATATTTTTTTGCGTAGATGCTTATATAATCCTTATTGAAATCTACTAATAGGATCATTTTATTGGAATTTTTTTGTGAGTTGTTTTTGTTGTTTTATTGTTAGATCCATTCGGGGTTCATCGAACGAACGTAAATGCCAAATAAGAGCTAATTAATAAAAACGAGAAATTCAACCTTGAAAATGCTAAAAGAATTTATAGCATTACGCAATTGGTAAGAAATTTTATTGTGGATTTGATATTATAAAAAAACAATAATCATTTTTTCAATGGATAAAAAAGATTATTTATTGGTTTGCTAATAATACAGTACTTTTCTTACTTTAATTAAAATCATATTATTATTATTTATATTAATTAATATTATTATTAATAAAAAGTTTATACGAGTTCGAATGTAATGTACTAAATTTAAAAATTTGTTTCGATAATTAAGTTAATTTAGCAATATAATGGAGAATCAGAGTTTTAATCACTTCATAACCCGATCTCATCATTCATATTTTTACTTTCTCTTACCTATATATGTTAATATATATATGGAGAGAAAGTATTGGTTTCATGTCACAAATTCGATGTCAAGATTTTGATGGATATATACGTTTTGAGGAGCCCTGAATCCAAAAAGTGGTTTTCGCAACATGGTCTGTCTGTGTGTCTGACCGTGAACAAAATATTTCAAGAACCAAAAGAGATTCGAGGTTAAAATTTTATATTTAAGTTAGGAACCCTCTTGAGGCGTGAAAATAGGCTTTTGAACAAAATCGGCCAAAGAGTAGATTCGCTTCAATGATTTTGATTAAAATTGATAAATCAATTTTCTTTTAGATTCTCTTTAAAATGTATATTCTCATTTTGTCTGAAAATTGTTTGAAGCATACTTTACTCAGATACTTCATAGGAAAGATAGGAGAAATGGTTACCATGGTATAAACTGGTTTATAAATCCCCATATGGGGAAATATAGCCTATAAAGATATCTTTATAAATTTTACATCTTGGATACTAATATATCAGTGGAAACCAAGGGCGGATACAGGGGAAGGGGGGGTGTAAAGAGGGCAAATACCCCCTTGAGATTAAAAAAAAAAATACTTTTTTTCTAAAAAAAAAATTTATTTTTAATGTAAAATTTTAAAAATTAATACTTAAAAATTTGATTTATATTTATATTCTGGCAAACAAGTACAGAATGCGCCTTTAAATTACCGAAATTAAGAAAAAAAATGTGTGCTGTGTGACCAGTCACTCCAGATTACCTCCCCCCCCCCGGAGAAACACCTCTGGATCCGCCATTGGTGGAAACTAAATATATGTAGACACCAAAATTCTGGTGTGACAAGCACAGGACACAAAAAAGTTGTGGGCTGTGCGACAATCACACCAGATTTTAAATTTTCTTTTGATTGTTTTTCTCCTTCTTACGCCATTCCATGTAAAATTTATTTAACACCATCTCACAATGTTTTTGTATTTCATGACAAATATTTATAACAAATATCCTGTGCTAAACAGATAAGAGGAAGATTCTCTACTGATATTTGTTATAAATCTACTGTCAGTTTTATTAGAAATTTATTTGAAGATGTGGAACCCACTTTTTATAAATATCTTATATTCCCTTAAACTTGTTAATTGACCGATTATATAAAACAACCTCTTAAAATAAATGGTGACTATGAGATGAAATATCCGAAAAGACTCCTTTGGGATGCTGGATGCCTACGAGTGTGGGAAGGAATGTAGCCAGCAGTTTGAGCGCCGAGGCGGAGGAGCATCGAACCCGCGACCTCGACCAGGCGCAATGGCCTGCCTGCCTTCTAGCTCAGAAAAAAAAAAACAATCAAGCCTTATTTTGCCGATAAATTGTTTTTTCAGCATGTCTTCAAGAGCTAATCAAACATTTTAAAGGCGTATTTAAAAAGTCCCCAAATAAGTTTAAAGTAAAGTAATAAATTTTCTAAATATATTAAGGTGAGGCTGCCAAAAATTATATAAGGCATAAAAAAAATTAGTCTTTATATATAAAAACAAATGCGTTTCATTTTTTTGGAGTTTAGACTTACACAGTTGTTAACAGTGTAGTAGTTAGCATGATGGCCATTTGTACCAAGGGTCACGGGTTCGCATCCCGTCCCATGCGACAAAAATTTATTTAAATTGAATCGACTATCAATCAATTTAAATAAATAGGGATCGAGTCTAAATAGCATTCGATAGCGAAAAAGATCTTATTAATCTTAAATAAAATAAAATAACATAAAAAGAATATGATTTTTTTTAACGTAGTTTCTAAAAATTACAACGTTTCAGCCACTCATTCTATGGCCTTCTTTAGGTACAATTCAGTTAAGATTACAAAGGTTATTACATCTGTGCAAGAGCGGATCCAGAGATGTTTCTCGGGGGGGGCGGGGGGGTAATCTGGTGTGACTGATCGCACAGCACACTATTTTTCTTAATTTCGGCAATTTAAAGGCCCATTCTGTACTTGTTTGCCAGAATATAAATAGAAATCAAATTTTTAAAATTTTACATTAATAAATAAATTATTTTTCGAAAAAAGTTTGTTTTTTTTCAAATCTCAGGGGGGTAATTACCCCCTTTACCCCCTCCCCTTGTATCCGTCCTTGCATTTGTGGCAACCTTTGTAATCTTAACTGATTTGTATTTGAAGAAGGCCACTGAATGAGTGGCTGAAACGTTGTAATTTTTACAAAATTTATATAGAAAATCACATTATTTTATTAATTGTGTTTCATCTTTTTTTAGAAGCCCTCAGGGGCTTGGTGTAGAGGTTAGCGTGCTAACCTCGTATACCAAAAGTCGCGGGTTCGGACCCCAGGCAGTCCGATGATTTTTTTTAAGCCAATTGGATACCAAATGGCTTAAATAAGAATGCCTGGACCCCATATATGTATATTTATCAATAACGGTTATCGTCAAAGTCTTATATGGCCTAAGTTGCCGAAAAGACTGTGTGAATGTGTGTGTGTGAGTGTGAGTGTGAATGAGAAAAAAGTGTTTAAAAAAAAAAGGCATTTGGATACCAAATGGCTTAAATAAGAATGCCTGGTCCCCCAATAGATATATTAAACATACGAGTATCGTTTAAAGTCTTATATGGCCTGAGTTGCCGAAAAGACTGTGAATGTGAGTGTGAATGAGAAAAAAGTGTGAGTGTTTAAAAAAAAATATATTTTTAGAAAAGCTCTGTTGTTGGTGTAGGGGTTAGCGTGCTGGGGTCACGGATTCGCATCCCGTCTCATGCGACAAAAATGTATTTCAATTTAATTGGCTTCCAATAAATTGAAATAAAAAAAATAAATTGGAATACCGGGGTACCTTAAATAAATTTAAAAAAAGTTTTAAACAACAAAGAAACAATTTGCAATAATTAAAATACATATAAGTTATACAATCGTATTATTCATAAATGCATCTTTTGTGTTTGTTCATGTTTCGATAAATTAGTGATGTTGAAATTCTATATCTCTCAAATAGTAATTATATAAATTATCGGGTTTTATCTAACACCTTTTTAAAAAAAAAGGGGTGGGGGAGAATTTTAAAATTTAAATGATCATATTTAAAAATAGTTCATGGCCTTTTTTTTGTGTTACATCATCTAATTAGAAATTTTTCCAAGTTATGACTAGAGTTTTCTATTGTTTATAAAGTTAGTATTCATAAGAGAAAAATTGTATTATCATAATAATAAAGATATTTTTACGAAATGTTTTTTTGATGAACAAAAAAAAAATTTTTAATTAATAAGCCTTATCATATTATATAATTAAGAATATAAGGAAATATAGCTTAATGCTCAAATCCATTTAGATATCATTATCATATGATAAGAAATTTATTAATTGCTGATGGGATTGAGCAAAAAGGTAAATTTTTTTCGTATATATATTTATTTTTTAAATACGTAGTTTTTAAAAAAAAATTTTATTATTTTAATTTTATATAACTATTTGATAGAGAAGGGCTTCCTCAAGGTCAAATACGATACTATATAATGTTGCTTTCATATAATAAATATTATTGAATATATTGTGAAATCAAAAATCTTAAGAGAAATTTTTTTTATTTTTTTTTTTAAGAATGTTCATATTAAAATGGAATGTTAATTGAAATCTTGGCAAATAAATCTTGAGATTTATTTCATGCAAAATTTGTTTTTATTAATTCATAAGATGACTCAAAAATCCTTGTACTATTTGAATTTTAATTACTTCATTTATAAATATAAGACCGACAATGGAAATTTTATAATACAATATGGTGTTTTTTTTTTTTTTATTTTGAAATGAGTTTAATTTAATTCATTATCAAGATTAATTAATATTTGTAAAATTTTAGTTTATTCCTATTTCCAAACACGAGACGTTTAGAAATATAAAAGTTTTTGTCATGACCTCAAAAAAAAAAATTTCAAAACTATACGGAATTTTAGTTTAAAAAAAAAAATTGTAAAATAATTTATTTAAAACTGAGCAATCTTAACAAAAATATTAGGCCTAATGATAGTCAGGCCTTGTTTATAATTATAGTATTTTTATTTGCTTTCACCAAACAAAATTTTTTTTTTTATTTATTTTAAATTTTAAGTAAAAATTATTTAGAATATGTGAGGTTTCACTAAGTTGTAAATGAAAGAAATATTGAATTTCTAACTCGATATATTTCGGGCTATTAACCCATCTTCAGGAGTATATACATGTGACCAGGGGAGTTCGACTCAATGTTAAACAGCGGTCGCTACCTTCGTATTTTGACCCAACTATCGCGGCCATTTTGCCCACTTACAAACTCCCGCCTAAGATACAAAATATAATAAAAAAAATTTTTTGGGCACATATAGGGCCTATATATATTTAGTTATTAAAAATTAATTAAAATATATTTATAATTATTTATGGCAGCAAAAATGGTTATATACTAATTAATAATGTATATTCGCAAATTTTTTTTTGACATATCATATCATAGGGTATAACAAATAAAAGAAATTTATGCTGTAAAATAAAATTTTATTAAATAAAAAAAGAACATTTACATATATATAAGTTTCAATAAAAACAAAAACATCTTCATTAAAATCAATATAACATTCAGGATCGTGAAAGAAACCTGGAAAATGAGAAAAGTCTATTAGTTTTTTTTAATCATTTAAATAAACACTAATTTTTTGGCTAATAAAGTCCATTAAACTAATAAATTTTGATAATATTTATAAGAAAAATAGAGAGTTCTCGATTGAGATTGTGAAAATTGGTTTCATAAATACCTTTGATTTCAGGTTTAAAGATGATGATGTATTGAAATCATACACACACAAAATCATATATTAAACAATGTGGATCAGATATATGAACAATTAAAGAAATATACTGGTATATAATAATATAGAGTCATGATAACATGAGAGAAACAAAGAAAACGAAAATGTTGACAAATGCAAAAGGCATACAAACGGTTTTAACGAGCAGATGTCAAAAGCTGCCAACAAAAAAACAAAAAAAATTGTTTCATATTTTTTTTTAATATTTTTGTACGGTTTTAATATTAATTGCGAATATTAATTTAATAAAATTTCATTAATGTTTTTTATTCATTTATTTTTTTTAATGAATAGTTTTTTTTATTTTTAACTAAATTTATATTGGTAAATTCGTGGGGCACAAGCCACGCCTCCCCAAAAAGCAAGCGACCGCGTCTCCTATCTGAGTCGAACCCCCCTGCATGTGACTGACAATTGTGAGTGAATAAAAGAGAGTAGATGCTACCAGGCTTAGGTAGGAGGGGCTTAGATAAGAGTGGGGGGAGGAGTTGGGGACATTTGTGAGTGTTTGCTTGAGACTAGGGTTGCCTCTGGAGTGGGATGGCTAATTTTGCCCATGGGCTAAAAATAGTTACAAATATACATTTATAAAATTAATATAAGCAAAATTTAGATTATATTGAAAACTAATTAATTTAGATAAATATGAACCGAGTAGTTGCTGAATTTTTTTTTAAACTTCTATCTTCCCCCAGCAAAAAAATTTTTTGAGAAACGTATTTGAGAATTATCTGGAGTCGGCATTTAAAATTTATTAGAACTGGGAAAGGGATTAATTAAGCTGGATTGTCTCTCAAACTGATGCTTGTTTATATGGAGAGAAGTAGATTAACTAAAGGAAGTGTCAGTCTTAGCTCGGGTAACTCGTGGACGCCACGTAGGTACTGTTGGCCCCTGAGAGAGCCTATATAGTAAATAGCCAATTCAAAATCTAAGTTGAGCTATAAAGATTCTGAATTAAAATTGGTATACATATCTAATTGTACAGTTTTGGTGAGTTAACATTAATAAATTTGGTTATATAAATTTCTAAATTAGGCTGTTATGTAAAAATTAGTAAATTCAATAGATTTATTTATTTTTTGAATTTTTCTTTATTCTCCATCTTCTTATTATTGCCATATTAACATTCAAAACAAAGATGATTATAATTTCAAATGAGTAGAAGGTTCAAATATTATAAAGGTTCCATAGAGTTGATAAAATATTTTTTAAGATAAAAGCATTAAAGTCGCTAAATATTGGTCCAGATACCTGCTAGTCCGGTATATGCCTAGTTCTCGTCTGGTTGTTGGTTATGTCATAAACAAGCAGCACGTTGGCAACCTGCACGTGAATCGGTTCAAGGCTAGGCAAAAAGCATGCGTGTTTACACGAGTCGCTTGTTTCAATTCGGATGACCCAAAATCATTTCTATTTTTTCCATATTTTTGAATATAAATTAAAAGAAAATTTTTAATATTTTATTGTTTGAGATATAAGTTGAGGTTAATTCAAGGGTTCTTATGTGGTTTTACGGCATATATGGACCGTTTATTTTGAAAGTGGTGTAAGTCCATTTTCTATTGTTTCGAGAAAATGAAAGGTTAGCATATCTGTTTATTAAAAAATCTATTTACCGACCAATTTTCAATTGTACAAAACATGGAAATTTTTTTTAATAAATTTTTCAATAGCAAGTTACACATAGAAAATTTACATTAATTTAAGCATACATTATGTGATATCTCATTTAAAAAAAAAAAAAAAAATGGACTTACACCACTTTCAAAATAAACGGTCCATATAATGCCAAGAATTTTATGTAAAGCCATCTCAGCAAATAAAAAATTTTCAAAAAGAGTTCAAAATAGGTTCCCATCCCGTCTCATGCGACGAAAATTTATTTCATTTGAATTGGCTACCTATCAAATAAATAGAGATGGGGTCTAAATGGCCTCTGATGTCAAAAAAAGACCTTAAATAAAAAAAAACCCTTATATTAATAACAAAAAAGTAATTTAAAAAAATCCATTTCGGCTACTAAGGCCATTTAGGGAATGACTTTATTATATAAATTTTTAAATTACATTATACCGATAGCTTCCAGGGGACGTTCCACATCCTGATTGCTCGTGGTCACCAATTAAAAATTTTAAAACTACTGAAACAATTCTATTTAAATATTTATTATAGTATATATTGGAAAATAAATATTTCATTATATTAACATTGTTTGAATAATATGATAAGTGATAAAAGGTGTCTTAATAAATTTTCTAATTTATTAAACATTGTAAAAAGATGTTATTTAATAGAAAAGAAAAATGCTAATTGCGTTCATAGTCAATTGTCTATTCTAAATTAATTCCTTCTAAACTTTATATAAACATGCTTTATATAACTTTATATAACTTATTTGTCTTTGCTTATAAAGATAAACACCATTCCACTCATATTTTAAATATTAAGAATAAATAATATATATTAATTATTGTAATAACAAATTTTGAAAATGAAATAATTCAATTATACAATTTTTAATTTAGGTTAATTTAAAAATAAGCCCTCGGGTTTGGCGTAGTTGGTAGCGCTCCATTGATTTTGTTTAAAATTCAAAATTCAATAATT
>JAKCPI010025433.1:0-12925 GCA_023213315.1 Euborellia annulipes | reverse complement strand
AGAGATATGAGATGTGACTCTTATCTAAAGATAAACATGGGCACTTCAGTATTTTAAGGCCCGTATATAATTAATATTGAAGAGAGTTGCATTTTTCATTACCCAATACGAGTTGATTGAAAAATTGCGGCACTTAATTAGAGAAAGGGTGGGCCCGAGCCGACCTTGGAGGGGGGGGCTAGTCATATACTTCATTAGACGCTTTATACTGCCCTATTAGTCGGGAAGGAGGGGGGAGAAATAATCCTAAACCCCCCCCATCAAAAATTTCTGGCTACGCCTATGATCAAAATAGAGATAAGACGGCCATCATGTAGGGAAAAAGAAGTACTACCTCTTTATTTAAATTTTTATTATGTGCACTTTTTTTGGAATAAAAAAAGAAAAAAAAAATTGATTTTGTTTGCAAATGAAACGCCCCTTATCTCAGATTTAGGTTAATGGCGTTTGGTTCCTTCGTGCATAACATCGTCCATTTAGAGATCATTCTATTTATTTAATTGCGTGATACAGATATCGTTTGCCTCCATCTGAGCAGCGCGACGGTAGAGAAGACCGTTGCTTGCCTTCCCGTGATGCAAGTGAAAATCTGATTATCTAATACAAAAACCTACCTAAAATAAAATATGGCCTTAGATGCCGAAAAAGATCTTAAAAGAAAATTTAAAAAAAATATTTTTTGTATCTTCTTCTTCTTTCTTAGCCTTATTCCCGCAGTGCGGGATTGGCGTTATGGGTTTTTGCGACCAGAAGAAATAGAATAGTCCGGCCCGTTGCATGGTCAGACGCCTGTTGAAAATATAGAAGGAAGGGATAGACATGTAAAGAACAAAAGGACTGCCAATCCCAGTTCGGGCAGCTCGTGGTCACCATCCACGTACCCACAAAATATGGTCCTCTGAGCATATTTTGTATAATTTTATTTACCAATTTATTTAGTAATTCCTGGTGACGGAAAGGACTTTGAAACCCTCTCAGCCCTTTGAAACATTAGATTATTCCAGCATTATTATTATTATTAAATAACTTTTCCATGCCCTCTCAGGAATATCTTTTTATACTTCCAAGTCCAAGGCTTAGATGAATGATGGTGACTTTTTTATACTAACGTTATTTTTAGATAATTTAAATGAATTTTTTTTAAAATTGAATTAATCATTTAAGAGCATTGAATTATTTTTATACATAATATCATGGAAAACAAGTCTTGAAAGTTGGAGTGTAATTGAGAGGCGGCACTCGAGCTGAGAGCTGACTAATCGTTCCCTGAACTCCTAACATTGAGGATGTTGAGGTCACCAACTCCTCGACCCTCATCTCCTTTGAATGTAAATTTGCAACAGGCCTTCTCCTCTTCCAACCAACACACTCACATTCTTTTAAAACATCATTTCCTTTTCTCATTAAGACTATTAAAATTTTTTCATTTATGATTATTTTTTCGTTTATATAATCTGGATTCGCAAAAAATGATCTCAAGAATAAATTAATGTGCAGGCGGATAAATTTATTAAAAAATAAAAAAATTTATCTCTTTTTTAAAAAAGGCCTGCCTATCTTTTTCATTGGATTGATAGACCAAACTTAAAAGTTGAGGGGGGTAATATTTTTTTGATTTCCCTCCACATAACAAAAAATGTAAGGTAAAAATCACTGAGCAAAGATTTTAAAACTAAAAATGATGAATATAATACAAAAAAATCTGGTGTGACTGGTCGCAAAGGATACAACTTTCTCTTACTTTCGATAATTGTAAGTTGTATTTTGTGCTTGTCACCCCAGATTTTTCGTGTCGACATATAGGGACTCGTGGCCCCGTGGGCCAACCTGCCCCGGTCTCCCATATTTAGTTTCCATAAATTAAAATTCAAGATGTCGAGAAAAATTTATTTCATTTGATTTGACTACAAATCATTTGAAATAAATAGGGTTGGGGTCTAAATTGCGTTAGATGCTGAAAAAGACCTAAAAAAAAAAATTTATATTTTGTTACCATGGCAACCATTTCTCCTATCTTTCCTATGAAATACAAGACTAAAGTGTGCTTCAAACAATTTAGAGGGCAAAATGAGAATATATATTCTAAACAAATATTTTAAAGAGCATATCAAAATAATTGATTTTTGAATTTTAATCAAAATCGTTGGTGCGAATTTTGAGAAAATATAAAAAAACTGAAAAAGTACATCAGTAAAGAACTTTTACTCTTTGGCCGATTTTGTTCAAAAGCTTAGTGTCACGTGCCAGGAAGTTACCCAACTTAAATATAAAATTTCAACCTCCCAGCTCTTTTCGTTCTTGAGATATTTTGTTCACGGTCAGACAGACTTTGCTGGACCCACTTTTTTTGGACTCAGGGGACCCTCAAAACGTGTAGGCCTATATCCATCAAAATCTTGACATCGAATTTTTGACATGAATCCAATACTTTCTCTCTATATAGGTAAGAAAAAATAATAAATTAAAGCAAAATTTGGGGGCAACTTAAATTAATTCAAAATTTGATCTTACTCACTTTGATTGTTTTAGTCATTGACTTATAATGATTTTTATATTACTTATTAGCTCACAATTCTCTACTATTATATATTTTCCTTGAAGAATTTTTTCCCTGTATTTTTTTTCACCAGATAATAAGCACTCAACCGAAGCGACAAATGAATGAATCATCTCGACATGTTAATTTCCAATCTTATTTAATAGGAATTTAAATTTAACTTAATTTTTTTTTCTATTCAGAAAACTACACGCCTATTATAATAAAAGCATTTAATTTTGATGGAATAAAATGCTACTTCATTAAGTAATGATTATCTTATTAAAAAATATTATTTTACCTATGAAAAATTGTATTTTATTACGGACCTGTGTGAGGAATGATGGTCCCAGAACCAATCAAGGTCAAGCACGATTAAACCTCAAAACATGTATATCCATCAAAATATCGACATCGAATTTTTGACACAATCTCTATTTCTCTCTATATATTAACATATATAGGTAACATATATAACATAACATATATAGGTAACATATATAACATAACATATATAGGTAAGAGAAAGTAAAAATGGAAACGAAATCTAAATGGAGCTATTTTATGCATTATTAAGTAAATTTTTAATCACAAATTAAAATTTATATATAAAATAATATTTGAAAATACATTTTATAAATGACTTCCGGCGGGCATTCAATCGCCTTCTGGGCCACCTATCCAGATGTTGAGCGCTGCTTGGCATTGCTTGTAAACAAACATATGGTGGCTCTACTCCTTCTCCTCTGCTGGCATTGTAGTTTTGTTAGATATCCATAAAATAATTCATATAAAATGTTCAATAAATTACAGTACCTCTAACAAGATATATAAAATTGCCCTTGGACCATAGTACAGTGGTAAACTATCCGCCTCTTGTGCTAGGTGTCAATCCATCCTCATGAAACAAAAATTTATTTCAATTTAATTGCCTACCATTAAATTTACGGGGTCTAAATAGCCTCCGATGCCGAAAAAGACCAGGTGCGCGTCTCGGGGTGCTAATTTTGGGAGTTTCCAGCGGCCACAATTTTGAACCTATCGACCTCAAATTTTTTTTTACTTAAAGCTATTTATAATATCTACAACTTATAGAAGCTCTTTTTCTCTCTTTTCGAAAAAATAATTTTTTTTTTGGATTAATCGCATTAAATAAAAGATATTTTTAAAAAAATTCGCTCTATATCTTATAGATAATTAAATTAGTAATCATTGTGTTAAAAAATAATTAATTTTTTACCCTTAATTAATTAGCTGGAAACTTTCAAATGAAATGGAATAAATCCCTTGTATTCCTATGGGGAAAACTAACGCCATCTCTTGCCGCCTAGAGTAACTTCGTAATAGTGTTCTAACGGCTTTTCGAGAAGCGCACCTTAAATAAAAAAAAAAGATACCGGGTATATAAGATTACCCTTGCTTTAAAAAAACAACTGTTTTTGACGGGCAGTTAAATGCCCAATTATGAAATCATTAATTTTTCTTCACTACATGTTTTTGTATGCTTAAATTTAAAATAAAGTCTGCCAAGAATAGGCAGAAGTTCATTGGCAGAGGTCGTTATTTGAGGACCACTAGCAAGTGAATTGGTTAATTATGTGGGACACAGGGCAGGTCGACTTTAATCTAGGTTGATAGGGGACTGAGAGACCCTCGGACTCATCTCTTCTTTTTAGCTATTAATGCCACGAGTCATGAATAAACCAATTCAAATATTTATGTAATATAATTTACACGGTTGATGACCTCAGTCACTTGAAAAAGATTTAATTAAGCATTTTAAAAGATAAAATAGATGTTGATTAGAACTAAATGAGATTTATATATCATCTAGTCAAATTTAGAAATTAAATTGTTGTTTTTACTTTCTCTTACCTATGTATATATGTTCTCTTACCTATGTATGTATATATATGTAATATATATATAGAGAGAAAGTATTGGATTCATGTCAAAAATTCGATGTCGAGATTTTGATGGATCTTCACGTTTTGAGGTCCCCTGAATCCAAAAAAGTGATTTTCGCGACATGGTCTGTCTGTGTGTGTGTGTGTGTGGGTGGGTGGGTGTGTGGGTGGGTGTGTGGGTGTGTGTTCAATTTTAAGCATGAAGGAATTGAGCTATGAGGTTGAAATTTTATATTTAAGTTAAACACCACCCGGGACCGGAAAAATAAGCTTTTAATCAAAATTGGCCAAAGAGTACTAGTACTTTACTGATGTACTTTTTCAGTTTTTTTCGATTTTCTCAAAATTTGCTCCAACGATTTTTTTTAAAAATTCAAAAATCAATTATTTTTTAGATGCTCTTTAAAATGTATATTCTCATTTTGCGATTGAAATCTTCTGAAGACCACTTTACTCTTGTATTTCATAGGGAAGGATAGGAGAAATGGTTGCCATGGTAACAAAATATAAATATTTTGCCATACTTAAATATTTTACATCTGAATTCATATGTTCCGTACTGTCGGGAACTAAATATATGTCGACACAAAAAATCTGGTGTGACAAGCACAACACACACAGAACACAACTTTCGATTACCGAAGGTAAGAGAAAGTTGTGTGCTATGCGCCAGTCACACCAGATTTTTACTTTCTCTTACCTATATATACAAATATGTTAATAGGGCTATATATATAGAGAGAGAAAGTATGGATTCATGTGAAAAATTCGATGTCGAGATTTTGATGGATATACACGTTTTGAAGTCTCCTGAGTCCAAAAAAGTGGTTTTCGCATCATGGTCTGTTTGTATTCAATTTAAAGCATGAAGGAATTGAACTAGGTGGATCAAATTTTATATTTAAGTTAGGCACCCCCTGAGGCGTGAAAATAAGCTTTTAATCAATTTCGGCCAAAAAGTACTGGTACTTTACTGATGTAGTTTTTCAGTTTTTTTCGATTTTCTCAAAATTCGCTTCAATGATATGGATTAAAATTCATAAATCAATTATTTTTTAGATGCTCTTTAAAATGTACATTCTCATTTTTCCATTGAAATCTTATGAAGACCACTTTACTCTTGGACTTCAAAAGAAAGCTAGGAGAAATGGTTGCCATGGTAACAGAATATAAATATTTTTCTGTTTATAAATTTAATATTTTGAATTCAAATATACCGTACTGTCGGAAACTAAATATATGTCGACACAATAATAAATTGAAGTCAAAAAGTTTTTTTTTTTTGACTTCGTAATAAGGTTTAACGAGTGAAATTTTTCATCTTATTTTGTTAAAAAAATTATAGGAAATGTCATTGAGAGAAGCGACCAATTTTGGAAAAAGAATTTTCATTGCTGTTAAATTATGCCATTTTGGCTAGCCTTTTTTTAGGAGGAATGTTGCAAAAAAAAAAATACAAAAAATTTTTCATGAGTTACATTTAGGCTACCTAATTCGAAAATTTATACATTAAACATTTTTTTTTTCATTGATCAGTAAAAGGTCTAAATTATCAAATGTTTATCTTCTCATTCATAAACGGATACGTTATAATTTTCTATAAGTGTGTGGGCTACTATTAAATTCTTGAGAAAAGACTAACTAGTCGATTCACACAGGTAGAATTTATTATAAAAAATATAATTTATATTTTATTAGTGAATACTAAATCATGAATATATTTTTTTTGCGTAGATGCTTATATAATCCTTATTGAAATCTACTAATAGGATCATTTTATTGGAATTTTTTTGTGAGTTGTTTTTGTTGTTTTATTGTTAGATCCATTCGGGGTTCATCGAACGAAAGTAAATGCCAAATAAGAGCTAATTAATAAAAACGAGAAATTCAACCTTGAAAATGCTAAAAGAATTTATAGCATTACGCAATTGGTAAGAAATTTTATTGTGGATTTGATATTATAAAAAAAAATAATCATTTTTTCAATGGATAAAAAAAGATTATTTATTGGTTTGCTAATAATACAGTACTTTTCTTACTTTAATTAAAATCATATTATTATTATTTATATTAATTAATATTATTATTAATAAAAAGTTTATACGAGTTCGAATGTAATGTACTAAATTTAAAAATTTGTTTCGATAATTAAGTTAATTTAGCAATATAATGGAGAATCAGAGTTTTAATCACTTCATAACCCGATCTCATCATTCATATTTTTACTTTCTCTTACCTATATATGTTAATATATATATGGAGAGAAAGTATTGGTTTCATGTCACAAATTCGATGTCAAGATTTTGATGGATATATACGTTTTGAGGAGCCCTGAATCCAAAAAGTGGTTTTCGCAACATGGTCTGTCTGTGTGTCTGACCATGAACAAAATATTTCAAGAACCAAAAGAGATACGAGATTAAAATTTTATATTTAAGTTAGGAACCCTCTTGAGGCGTGAAAATAGGCTTTTGAACAAAATCGGCCAGAGTAGATTCGCTTCAATGATTTTGATTAAAATTGATAAATCAATTATTTTTTAGATTCTCTTTAAAATGTATATTCTCATTTTGTCTGAAAATTGTTTGAAGCATACTTTACTGAGATACTTCATAGGAAAGATAGGAGAAATGGTTACCATGGTATAAACTGGTTTATAAATCCCCATATGGGGAAATATAGCCTATAAAGATATCTTTATAAATTTTACATCTTGGATACTAATATATCAGTGGAAACCAAGGGCGGATACAGGGGAAGGGGGGGGGTGTAAAGAGGGCAAATACCCCCTTGAGATTTAAAAAAAAAATACTTTTTTTCGAAAAAAAAAAATTTATTTTTAATGTAAAATTTTAAAAATTAATACTTAAAAATTTGATTTATATTTATATTCTGGCAAACAAGTACAGAATGCGCCTTTAAATTACCGAAATTAAGAAAAAAAATGTGTGCTGTGTGACCAGTCACTCCAGATTACCTCCCCCCCGGAGAAACACCTCTGGATCCGCCATTGGTGGAAACTAAATATATGTAGACACCAAAATTCTGGTGTGACAAGCACAGGACACAAAAAAGTTGTGGGCTGTGCGACAATCACACCAGATTTTAAATTTTCTTTTGATTGTTTTTCTCCTTCTTACGCCATTCCATGTAAAATTTGTTTAACACCATCTCACAATGTTTTTGTATTTCATGACAAATATTTATAACAAATATCCTGTGCTAAACAGATAAGAGGAAAAGATTCTCTACTGATATTTGTTATAAATCTACTGTCAGTTTTATTAGAAATTTATTTGAAGATGTGGAACCCACTTTTTATAAATATCTTATATTCCCTTAAACTTGTTAATTGACCGATTATATAAAACAACCTCTTAAAATAAATGGTGACTATGAGATGAAATATCCGAAAAGACTCCTTTGGGATGCTGGATGCCTACGAGTGTGGGAAGGAATGTAGCCAGCAGTTTGAGCGCCGAGGCGGAGGAGCATCGAACCCGCGACCTCGACCAGGCGCAATGGCCTGCCTGCCTTCTAGCTCAGAAAAAAAAACAATCAAGTCTTATTTTGCCGATAAATTGTTTTTTCAGCATGTCTTCAAGAGCTAATCAAACATTTTAAAGGCGTATTTAAAAAGTCCCCAAATAAGTTTAAAGTAAAGTAATAAATTTTCTAAATATATTAAGGTGAGGCTGCCAAAAATTATATAAGGCATAAAAAAAATTAGTCTTTATATATAAAAACAAATGCGTTCCATTTTTTTTGGAGTTTAGACTTACACAGTGGTTAACAGTGTAGTAGTTAGCATGATGGCCATTTGTACCAAGGGTCGCGGGTTCGCATCCCGTCCCATGCGACAAAAATTTATTTAAATTGAATCGGCCACCAATCAATTTAAATAAATAGAGATCGAGTCTAAATAGCCTTCAATACCGAAAAAGATCTTATTAAGCTTAAATAAAATAAAATAACATAAAAAGAATATGATTTTTTTTAACGTAGTTTATTTCTAAAAATTACAACGTTTCGCCACTCATTCTATGGCCTTCTTTAGTTACAATTCAGTTAAGATTACAAAGGTGATTACATCTGTGACAACCTTTGTAATCTTAACTAATTTGTACGTACTTGAAGAAGGTCACTGAATGAGTGGCTGAAACGTTGTAATTTTTACAAAATTTACATAGAAAATCACATTATTTTATTAATTGCGTTTCATCTTTTTAGAAGCCCTCGGGGCTTGGTGTAGAGGTTAGCGTGCTAACCTCGTATACCAAACGTCGCGGGTTCGGACCCCAGGCAGTCCGATGATTTTATTTAAGCCATTTGGATACCAAATGACTTAAATAAGAATGCCTGGTCCCCCAATAGATATATTAAACATACGAGTATCGTTTAAAGTCTTATATGGCCTGAGTTGCCGAAAAGACTGTGAATGTGAGTGTGAATGAGAAAAAAGTGTGAGTGTTTAAAAAAAAAATATATTTTTAGAAAAGCTCTGTTGTTGGTGTAGGGGTTAGCGTGCTGGGGTCACGGATTCGCATCCCGTCTCATGCGACAAAAATGTATTTCAATTTAATTGGCTTCCAATAAATTGAAATAAAAAAAATAAATTGGAATACCGGGGTACCTTAAATAAATTTAAAAAAAAGTTTTAAACAACAAAGAAACAATTTGCAATAATTAAAATACATATAAGTTATACAATCGTATTATTCATAAATGCATCTTTTGTGTTTGTTCATGTTTCGATAAATTAGTGATGTTGAAATTCTATATCTCTCAAATAGTAATTATATAAATTATCGGGTTTTATCTAACACCTTTTTTAAAAAAAAGGGGTGGGGGAGAATTTTAAAATTTAAATGATCATATTTAAAAATAGTTCATGGCCATTTTTTTTGTGTTACATCATCTAATTAGAAATTTTTCCAAGTTATGACTAGAGTTTTCTATTGTTTATAAAGTTAGTATTCATAAGAGAAAAATTGTATTATCATAATAATAAAGATATTTTTACGAAATGTTTTTTTGATGAACAAAAAAAAATTTTTAATTAATAAGCCTTATCATATTATATAATTAAGAATATAAGGAAATATAGCTTAATGCTCAAATCCATTTAGATATCATTATGATAAGAAATTTATTAATTGCTGATGGGATTGAGCAAAAAGGTAAATTTTTTTCGTATATATATTTATTTTTTAAATACGTAGTTTTTAAAAAAAAATTTTATTATTTTAATTTTATATAACTATTTGATAGAGAAGGGCTTCCTCAAGGTCAAATACGATACTATATAATGTTGCTTTCATATAATAAATATTATTGAATATATTGTGAAATCAAAAATCTTAAGAGAAATTTTTTTTATTTTTTTTTTTAAGAATGTTCATATTAAAATGGAATGTTAATTGAAATCTTGGCAAATAAATCTTGAGATTTATTTCATGCAAAATTTGTTTTTATTAATTCATAAGATGACTCAAAAATCCCTGTACAATTTGAATTTTAATTACTTCATTTATAAATATAAGACCGACAATGGAAATTTTATAATACAATATGGTGTTTTTTTTTTTTTTATTTCGAAATGAGTTTAATTTAATTCATTATCAAGATTAATTAATATTTGTAAAATTTTAGTTTATTCCTATTTCCAAACACGAGACGTTTAGAAATATAAAAGTTTTTGTCATGACCTCAAAAAAAAAAATTTCAAAACTATACGGAATTTTAGTTTAAAAAAAAAAATTGTAAAATAATTTATTTAAAACTGAGCAATCTTAACAAAAATATTAGGCCTAATGATAGTCAGGCCTTGTTTATAATTATAGTATTTTTATTTGCTTTCACCAAACAAATAAATTTTTTTTTTTTATTTATTTTAAATTTTAAGTAAAAATTATTTAGAATATGTGAGGTTTCACTAAGTTGTAAATGAAAGAAATATTGAATTTCTAACTCGATATATTTCGGGCTATTAACCCATCTTCAGGAGTATATACATGTGACTGACAATTGTGAGTGAATAAAAGAGAGTAGATGCTACCAGGCTTAGGTAGGAGGGGCTTAGATAAGAGTGGGGGGAGGAGTTGGGGACATTTGTGAGTGTTTGCTTGAGACTAGGGTTGCCTCTGGAGTGGGCTGGCTAATTTTGCACATGGGCTAAAAATAGTTACAAATATACATTTATAAAATTAATATAAGCAAAATTTAGATTATATTGAAAACTAATTAATTTAGATAAATATGAACCGAGTAGTTGCTGAATTTTTTTTTAAACTTCTATCTTCCCCCAGCAAAAAAATTTTTTGAGAAACGTATTTGAGAATTATCTGGAGTCGGCATTTAAAATTTATTAGGACTGGGAAAGGGATTAATTAAGCTGGATTGTCTCTCAAACTGATGCTTGTTTATATGGAGAGAAGTAGATTAACTAAAGGAAGTGTCAGTCTTAGCTCGGGTAACTCGTGGACGCCACGTAGGTACTGTTGGCCCCTGAGAGAGTTCGCCTATATAGTAAATAATGTGCACTTGCACTATGTGTATAATTGTAAGTAAAAATAAAAACAACACAACCAACTTAAAAAAAATATATTGTAATAATAGAATGTAAAAAATTTTGTTAATATCTATATACAATTTTGTAGCCCAATAACTGAAGATGGCCAAATAAATTCAGGCCGAAACGTCTTATTCAGGGAGTTTTATTGAACCTGGATTATTCCAATTTGGCTGATATCTCCAATTTTTCATTATTATCACATCACCAGCCACAACCCAAAAGCAACTATATAGTAAATAGCCAATTCAAAATCTAAGTTGAGCTATAAAGATTCTGAATTAAAATTGGTATACATATCTAATTGTACAGTTTTGGTGAGTTAACATTAATAAATTTGGTTATATAAATTTCTAAATTAGGCTGTTATGTAAAAATTAGTAAATTCAATAGATTTATTTATTTTTGAATTTTTCTTTATTCTCCATCTTCTTATTATTGCCATATTAACATTCAAAACAAAGATGATTATAATTTCAAATGAGTAGAAGGTTCAAATATTATAAAGGTTCCATAGAGTTGATAAAATATTTTTTAAGATAAAAGCATTAAAGTCGCTAAATATTGGTCCAGATACCTGCTAGTCCGGTATATGCCTAGTTCTCGTCTGGTTGTTGGTTATGTCATAAACAAGCAGCACGTTGGCAACCTGCACGTGAATCGGTTCAAGGCTAGGCAAAAAGCATGCGTGTTTTACACGAGTCGCTTGTTTCAATTCGGATGACCCAAAATCATTTCAATTTTTTCCATATTTTTGAATATAAATTAAAAGAAAATTTTTAATATTTTATTGTTTGAGATATAAGTTGAGGTTAATTCAAGGGTTCTTATGTGGTTTACGGCATATATGGACCGTTTATTTTGAAAGTGGTATAAGTCCATTTTCTATTGTTTCGAGAAAATGAAAGGTTAGCATATCTGTTTATTAAAAAATCTATTTACCGACCAATTTTCAATTGTACAAAACATGGAAATTTTTTAAGAAATTTACCAATAGCAAGTTATACATAGAAAATTTACATTAATTTAAGCATACATTATGTGATATCTCATTTAAAAAAAAAAAAAATGGACTTACACCACTTTCAAAATAAACGGTCCATATAATGCCAGAATTTTATGTAAAGCCATCTCAGCAAATAAAAAATTTTCAAAAAGAGTTCAAAATAGGTTCCCATCCCGTCTCATGCGACGAAAATTTATTTCATTTGAATTGGCTACCTATCAAATAAATAGGGATGGGGTCTAAATGGCCTCTGATGTCGAAAAAGACCTTAAATAAAAAAAACCCTTATATTAATAACAAAAAAGTAATTTAAAAAAAATCCATTTCGGCTACTAAGGCCATTTAGGGAATGACTTTATTATATAAATTTTTAAATTACATTATAGCGATGGCTTCCGGGGGACGTTCCACATCCTGATTGCTCGTGGTCACCAATCAAAAATTTTAAAACTACTGAAACAATTCTATTTAAATATTTATTATAGTATATATTGGAAAATAAATATTTCATTATATTAACATTGTTTGAATAATATGATAAGTGATAAAAGGTGTCTTAATAAATTTTCTAATTTATTAAACATTGTAAAAAGATGTTATTTAATAGAAAAGAAAATGCTAATTGCGTTCATAGTCAATTGTCTATTCTAAATTAATTCCTTCTAAACTTTATATAAACATGCTTTATATAACTTTATATAACTTATTTGTCTTTGCTTATAAAGATAAACACCATTCCACTCCCATATATTTTAAATATTAAGAATAAATAATATATATTAATTATTGTAATAACAAATTTTGAAAATGAAATAATTCAATTATACAATTTTTAATTTAGGTTAATTTAAAAATAAGCCCTCGGGTTTGGCGTAGTTAGTAGCGCTCCATTGATTTTGTTTAAA
>JAKCPI010025432.1:0-38961 GCA_023213315.1 Euborellia annulipes | reverse complement strand
TTCATTCGAAACGATAAACATAGGATTTCACCAAATTTTATAAAATTTTAGGTTTTTTTATTTTTGTTATGTTGGTAGAATGTAAATACATCGTTTGGTATCCATTCGAAACGATAAACATAGGATTTCCCTAAATTTTATAAAATTTTAGGTTTTTTATTTTTGTTATGTTGGTAGCACTCCTTATCACGTTAATCTATTTCTATCTGAATGGATCTATCTAAAAAATTTTGTTCCATTAGGGATCAAAATTACTAATAATAATATATATGTTCCTAGATGACGTCATCAGGGACAAATTTGAAATTTTGAATACCTCTCAAAAAGTCACTTTTGATCCAAAATGAAATTTTATATCAAAGGTATCGGGTTTTTGATAGTATCTATTTGTATTTTAAATTTCATCCTAATCGGTCCAGCAGGGAAACCTGTAGCTTTGTCTAAAAATTTGAAAATTGAAGAAAAGAATGAAAAAAAAAAAAAAGAAAAAAAGAAAAAAAAGAAAAAAAAAAAAAAAAAAGGAAAAATAAGAGACTAACTTTTGACCTTCCGAAATCGGCAAAATCTCAACTTTGAGCCTCTGCCATTCTTTTTGACACTGGAATTTTTTTTTGAATTCGTGCTCAAAATAATCCTTATTTATTCTAGTTTAATATAAAAAAATTTGGCTCCGATATCTTAAAAACTTTTTTGAGATATTCGCCCAGAAAGAGAAAAGTTTCTCAAAAAAATTTTTTCACGTCCCTATCTTTTATTAAGGATTTAAAATCATTCTTGATAATATAGTCTAGGGACGACTCGTCCATCTAAATGCAATTGGCATCTATTGGAATGTCAACTAAATGGTAGTATTAAGAGTTTCTTTGCTTTCTTTTGCTTTTCACATGCTCGGCGACGAGTCGCTCCCGCGACTCTTGATAGCTTATATTGACATTTGATATTTTGGATAGAATACAAAACTAATTTCAGAGTTTGGAAATGAAAGATATTTGCATTTTTTTTAACAGCCAGCTAACTAGTAACTCTATTCTATGGGTTAAATCAGGGGTGGGCCAAATTTCTACGGAGAACCAATTTGAAAAATTCATTGCTCTCGAGGGGCTGCATATAATGCGGGTCGGGCTGGATACGTGCCTACGGACCTACCCGTACCAGTTCAGAGCTCTACCTCTCAATCAATGTCAATTGTCAATGAAAAATAATAAATCTTTCAAAAAAAAAATAATAAAAATTTAAATATTTAATGGCTGGAAATAATGCAGGTAGCCAAAAATAAAAAAAACACTCGATACTCTGGACGTTCAGACGTTTCGGATAAAATTTATCCAACCATCCTCAGTGAACAGTTCTAATGAGAGCGAGTTAGGTCAGTTTAATTATGCATAGATGACATTAGATATTCTATGTATTCTATTTTGATAATATGATGATAAATACAGATTTGAAATTTTTTTTAAATATTTAAAAACGTTGTTTTTATGGTTCAAGATACATTCAATTCATACATTCATTATTTGAATGTATCTTGAATCATAAAAACAACGTTTTAAATATTAAAAAATTTTTCAAACCTGTATTTATTATCATATTATCAGAATAGAATACATAGAATAACCAATGTCATCTATATATAATTATAGTGACTTAACTCTCTCTCATTAGAACTGTTCACTGAGGATGAGTGAATACATTTTACCCGAAACGTCTGAACGTCCTTCGAGAATGTTTTTTATTTTTGGCTGCCTGCATTTTCATATTCTTCTTAATAAAAATTTTGTTACATAATTAAATTAATTAATATTATATTATTTTGATCAGTTTATTCTTTCCCGTTTTTGCGAAAACTGAATAGTTTTTGAGATATAGTTATAGATATATATAGATACTAGACGGAAGCCCCGCCTTCGGCGGGGCTTTCCGTCTAGCGGGGGCTGCGCCCCTGGACCCCCTTGCTCGCCTACTTATATACATACCGGTACATACATTTTCCCTTTTCATTTTTATATGTAGAGATTATTTTAGAGGTTAATTATTCATGAACTTAAGATTTTTTGTGAATCATATCCTCTCCGGGACTCTCCCGGTACACAGACAAAAAATTTACGCCGATATTTTAGAATTCAAAATGTAAATAAATAAAAAAAATCGTAAACATGGGTAAATATTTATATTTTGTTACCATGGCGCTATCCCTGAGGCCTGATTGGTTGTTTCACACATCGGACACCCTCTTAGCCTTTTATATATAAGTATGATGATAGAAAATATGTGATACATTGTTAAAAGTTGCGATTTTTTAAGCGGGCCTGCCCAAAGTTGATCAAAATGCATTTTTTTCATATTTTTTACATTTTATTTAATTTTTGCTTTCATTTATTATATCATCGTAATGCTAAAAATTAACCCCCGTAAAATGCAATAGCTACCTTTTATTTTTATTTTTTTGAGAAGGCAAATGAAGAAGATATTTTCTAAATGTCAAGCCAAATATGGTTCTGGGTCGATTGCAAAACTGGTTGCCTCGGCTTCTTTCAAAACTAGAGCATTACCCAGTTCGCCTCAATTACAAACATTGTACCAAATATTTTTTAGATATAATAAGACAATCATCCACTCAAATAATATATGTCTGATAATCAAAGACATTTTACAAACAAATGATTAAACCAAATATCACAAGGTTATAGTTTATTAGTTCAAGGATCCCAAATATATAGGCTAACGTTGTTGACCTAGTTTTTTTTTTTTGTATCTATATAAGCTTACTAGAGCTTCTGTGTTTACGAGTTGATTAGAATAATGTTCTATATATAAATAAGTGTGTGCTTATTTTAATACAATTGCGTATGAATGAAGTAAGAGTAAAAATAATCCTTGAAACGTTAGACGATTAGGTAAGCCCAGTCACTGAGCCCCACCAAAGAAATGATCATTAGGCCTGGTTGCCAGCACCTGGATGAAATTCTTAATCCAATCATTTCAAAAGCCATATTATTCATGTAGCCATTACTCGAAAAAATGAATCTTAATAAAATTGAAGTTGCCCTCGGGCTTGGTAGGGTACTTGCCTTCTATACCAAGGGTCGCGGGTTGGGATCCCAGGCAGTCCGATGATTTTATTTAAGTCATTTGGTATCCTTAAAGAATGCCTGTACCCCCCTAATTGTATCGTATTAAATTAATGAGTATCGTATCTCAAGCACACTTTTTATTTATAACTCTTTTCCCCCCCCCCCCCCCCCCCCCCCCTCCCCCCCGGTTTAAAAAAAAAAAAAAAAAAAAAAATATTTAAAAAAAAGGAAAAAAAAAAAAACCAAAAACAAAAAAAAAAAAAAAAAAAAACCCCCCCCCACTATTTTCTTAATTTTAAAATAAATAATATGTGTTAAAAAAAAACTTTTTAAAACCGTCTCTTTTATAACCAACTCTGATATTTTTTTTCGCACAAATTTTTCTTTCAATTAGGCCTATTTATGAAATGAGATTTCAGATGAAAAAAGTAAAAAAGAAATTGTTTTTTACTCTTGATGGCCTTGATGATAATCATCTTCATAATAATAATCAAACACAGGCCTAATCTATCCTCTATAGTGAAAGTAGTAAAATGCACATTCCGAAACGTATTATTATAAATCTAAATGAATTTAAAAATATCCTATTTTATTTCTTTAATTTCTAGCCCTCATTTTTGAAAAATATATTTTTTTCTTTAAAAATTTTTCATTTCCATATTCTGCCAACTGCATATGTAGGGAAATGTATTTATTGGTGTGTTTGGGGGTCCGGTAACCTTGTGCACAGGAAACCCCGATTAGGCTGAAGATCCCGAGTTCGATTCCCGGGGACCGTGGGACGTTTGGCCCACTAACAAGTAAACATACAAAAATTGTGAAAATATTTTTTAACATTTCTATAATAAAGCTCCCATTAGGCCAAAGAAAGATAATTTCGTTTTATTCGTTTATTTGTAGAGATCTTGATCCCACTCTGATCGAGTCATCCTCAGAATAAGCAATAGTTATGCAAATAATCACATATTTCCATATAATATGTTATAGTAGATGAGCTCGGCATGAACATTTAAGCCTACTATTAGACTGAAATTTCCGATCTGAATAAAGAATTCACTTCTTTTTTGATAGTGAATTTTAATTATTTTTCTTTATTAATTTATTTTAAATGGAAAGTTACCTTGGGCCACCAGGGTCGCAATCTCACAACTTTATCAGCGTCGGTTAGCGCCTCCTCGAGACGTGAGGATCTTGTCAGTGCTTGGGATCGACTGCTTAGCGTCACATGGTTTCCCGGATCTGAAAAATACAAAAAAAAAAAAAGATTTATTATTATTGATATTATTAAGCTTCCTTTCTTTCTATGAGAAACATCAGTCTAACTGTGCATTTTGAGACTACTATGACGCTTGCTGACTGCGTGTAAGTTTACACAAAACAAAATGTATAGGAATTGTCCTGAGTAGATAAGAATGTTATGTGTTGATTACAAAAGATGGTGCTCTGATGATGGCTCACATGTCTTAGCCTTAGGGCCGGTTTTATCATACATAATTTACTAGCTAACTGTTATTGTTAAATTTACTCTATACATTTCTGCTGTCTTTCTTTGTCCAACTGGATTCATGTTTCTACAATCTTGTTAGATTAGCGAATAGTATGAATTTATTAAGTTATTTTTTTTTTTAATTCTTTTCAGTATTTTAGATCATACTCATAAACATTAATTATTTAATTAATTTTTATTTATATCACTTTTTAAAGTCTTTTCAGCATCTTTAGCCATATAAATGCTGATTTTAAACGATATATGTTTCAACTGCAATCCATTTGAATTAAATACTCATTGGACTGCTTTGTATTATTTGATTTAAAATACCTGTACATTTTTATGGCTGAAATAGTGTCTAAAATAATTTATAAGACGATACATATCAACACATTATTTAAATATTCAATTTTTTTTTTTCATTTCAAACTCTTATTGTTTATGTATGAATTAAAAAAAAAATACAAATGATTTGACTGAAATTGCCTTTAATGTATTAATCAGCAAACACCTTAAAAAGGAAGTTAAATGAAATAGATCACCGGTGAATGAACTTTTAGTAATATATCGGTGAAGGCAACCCGCCGAACCAACACGTACGTGTGGTTGCCCCTCCAACCGAGATCTCCACGTGGGTTCTCCCTTTGGCCGTCATCATGACAGTGGGGCCAAACAAAGAAAACCGGCTGGTTGTGAAAATGCCCTCACTTCGATTATCTAATCCTTCATGAGTAATCACTATATGGAAGCAATAAACATTTCCTTATAGGTCTCATCAAGGCTGTAGTATTATATGAGCAATACTCTCGTCATATATCTCTCTTATCTATTTAAAAAAAAAAACCTAAATAATTGAATAATCTTTAGTTAGAGAACCTTGAAGAGGATTAAATCTTTTATAAAAATATACATGACAAGTTTGTCGAGTCTAGATTTTCTTTTAATAATAATTTTGTCTCGGTACTTAGGATAACATAAGAAGATAAGGGTTTCTATATTTAAAAATAATATTGAAACAAGAAAAAAAATGAAATCTTAAATATTATTTCAAACTTAAAGTTCTAAATGTCTACATATGCAATGAGTTTAAAAACAACCAAACACCAAAGTAGTTACTCTAATAAAAGCTAATTATTAATAAATAATGATAATATTGATAATACAATATAATAAATATTTTTACAATACCAGACATGGTAAATTTATCATTATTTAACATATTACAAAAGCCACTTATTTTTTTTAGTAATGTATTTTCAAATGTTAAGGTTATTTATTTATCATCGATGATGGAGGAAATGAAAATAAATAAATGAAAAACATCCTTGTCTTTATGGAAGTGAAGTTGAACAACAAACGAAAGTTATACCGCGATTATACGTGTTGACATACCCGGTATATAAAAACTATTCAGAAAAACAACTAATTCAACAATCACTTTTGATTTGATATTTTTTTAAATTCTTTTCGGCATCTTAGGCTATACAGATACGATATACAGTATATTAGAGGATCCAGGCATTTATACAATTTGGTATCCAAATGATTTAAATAAATTCATTGGACAGCCTGGGGTCCAAACTCGCGCCCGTTGATTTGATAATATTTGAATAAAAGCAAAACTAATTTAATTTGTTCTCGAGTTCACGAAAAAATATGAGATATTAAAAAAATATAAAATTGGGGCTTCAATACTAAAATTTTGGTGTGACTTCCTCAGTGTTCTCTTACCAAGGGATCCAGAGGTGTTTCTGGGGGGGAGGGGGGTAATCTGGTGTGACTCGTCGCACAGCACACTATTTTTTCATAATTTCGGTAATTTAAAGGCACATTCTGTACTTGATTGGCAGAATATAAATATAAATCAAATTTTTAAGTATTAATTTTTAAAATTTTACATTAAAAATAATTTTTTTGCGAAAAAAAGGTATTTTTTTTTTAAATCTCGAGGGAGGTAATTACCCCCTTTACCCCCCCCCCCCTTGTATCCGCCCTTGACTCCTACCTACGGTTCCATAAGTGCTGGTTATTATATTAACAAACATATTAATTGTATTTTCGTTTTAAATTATTTAGCTAACACTTTGAACCGCTCGTATATTATTTGGAAATTTGTTAGGATATTCACAAGAGATGCAAATTTGAATATTAAACCACCCAGGAACTGATAGTATGTTATTAATTTTCGAATCATATGTATTTTATTTCTTTAGGTATTTAAATTTTAAATCTTTTTTTATCAATAATTTGAGGAATTCGACAGAATGAGATCCAAGTTCTTTATACAAATTTGGACTTTTGAAATAGCGCCAAAATTAAGTCTAATCACAAAAAAGAAAACAAAAAAACACTCTCAAAATAAATAGAACAAAAAAGAATTAAAAGAGGATGCCGAGAGTGTTTGAGCTGTTTTCACGTAACATAGTTCCGTAATCGGCCAGTGAAATATCATCTGGAGCATTCGGTGCTCCGGTCGGTTTGGGCTTTGTTCATTCAAAACCCCTTATGCAACAAGGCCAACTCCCACGACACAGCCGCTAATTATTTCCATTCCAGTCGAGTGCCAAAAAGGAGTTACATTTTAACAAATCAATGAGACCGATTGTGTATTCTAGCCACCGTGATAAACAGAGTAAATATCCTGTCGAATACAAGACAAACATCTCTTTATGCTCAAACGCACTTCAAACTTATTATATGTTCAATTCAAATTGACCAAAGCTTGAAATTTAACATTTAGAAAAAAATTCACATGAGAATTTAGAAGTAAGAATAAACAATAATATAATGTATTAATTATCGTTTCACGATTTTCATATTTAAATACACTCAAATATACATTTAATAAACTTGTATCAATAGGCCTTTTTGCATTTTTTCCTCCTAAATGGTACAAAACAAATTGGGGTGAAGAAAAAAGAGCCACTCATACGCCAGTGATATTAATATAATATTGCAAATATACTACATATAGTAGGGTAATCCGTATTTTGGACTTTTTCGAATTTTTTTCGACGCTAGCCCTAAATCGGTTCCAAATATATAAAAAAACAATTCCTGCCAAATTTCAGCTCTTAATATTAACCCGTTCCCCACGGCAGCCAAAGTATTAAATGGATATAACATGGGAGCATGGTGTCTTTAAAATTTTGTAATTCAATAAAGGAAAATCTCTTTAGAAAATCGTAACATATTCTTATAGGACATTTAACGCTCTACAAAAAGATATGTTATGCTTTTTGGGTTAGTCTACTGGTTCAAAAGCTATTTGAGGTCAAAGTTGAAGTTATAGTCAATTTCATGGTTTTTTCTTCCACTTATAAAAGACTTTTTTTGTATAGCGTTAGATTTCCTATAAGAATATGTTATGATCTTACCAAGAAGTTGTTCCTTTGATGAGTTACAAAATTTTAAAGACACAAAAGAGCTTTTCCCATGTTATTTCCATTTAAGACTTTGGCTGCCTTGGTCAGAGCTGAAAATTGGCAGGAATTTTTTTTTATATATTTGGAACCGATTTAGGGCTAGAATCGAAAAAAATTCGAAAAAGTCCAAAATACGGATCACCCTAATAGTAGGTCTATCTAAAATAAAATAGTTTTAATTTAAAAATAATTATAAATATCTTGTTTTTCCTCGATATATAAATATTACAGTATTAATAAAAATCAAATAATATTTCTTATATAATGAAATGACCTTTAATCAAATAACTATAATATTTCAAAATGCATGATTTCTTATTATTTATATCTAACAATTTATTTAATATTTTTCTCATCCCCTTTCTCTCTATCATAAATTGCAAATGCGGGGGTGGGGGAGCCGATTATCCGGCTGGCGTTCGCTGGGTTAGCTAATTGCAAATGTTGATGGCTGTTGTAATTGTGAAAGGATACAACTAGGCCACGGACACTGAAAATTTTACTCTTTAGCAAATCGGATAGCATTATGAGGTCCTTATGAAACCGACGGTCTCGAATTATATAATCTCCTGGCTGTTGGAACATTTATATTTAGCATTCATAAGAAAACTACTAATTTGATTCAAAAGGGCAAAAATAAAAACAAAAGCAAATCATTTGATGTATAAAAAAAAAAAAATAGGAAAAACTAATATTTATTTGGAGTGGTAAATGATTAAAATAAATTTAGACTTTTCTTTAAGAAAGAAAACAAAAGATTTCTCTACTTAAGTATTTCAAGGTAATTTATTCTATCTTTAAAAAGAGAAAAAAAAAAAAATTAAATCGAAAGAATTTAAATAGAATAAATTCATAAATGGGCCAAAATAATTTTGATTGGGGATTGGATGGCACAAAATTTTGATGAAAATAATCTATTTTTTTTTTTTTTTTTTTAATGGATTAGTGCAATTAAAATTTTAATAATATGTTTGGAGTGGAAGATTTATTGCAATATTTATAATAAATCATAGGCCCAATATATGGGGGGCTGAGAAACATAGTGGTGGTCAAGCGATGGTTATTTTGAGAAAAAGGGTATTTTGCATTAAATGCCATAAAAAAATCACATGTTAATTAAGAACTAATCTTTTGTCCTGATGGCATATGTTATTATATAATTTTTTTATGTTACAAAAAAAAAAAAAACACCTGGTAAAATAAAATTAATCATTCTAAATTCAATTTTCAAACCCTTATGAGTGGATCTACAAATCCCCTTTTTTAGAAGAGAGACTTAAATATTTTAGAAAATTTCAAAATTTTTCTATGGGAAAGCAATGCGTTCTATCTTTGGATGAGATTGTCCAAAAAAATTCTATTCTCTTATTTGTGATCTCAAATTGAATTATATCTGAGAATGAGTAGCCGAAACCTTATATATTTGTAAAAATTACGTTTGTTTTACGTACGAGTATACCTTTTATAAAATACATAATGTTGCCATTGTTAAAATAACATCAGTTGGTCATTTGGGTTGCCTAACCTCCAGCAAAAGCGAATTTCTTTGTTTATTTTTCTCTAAATGTCAAATTGTAATATTATATTGATACGTACCGTCAGGGGCGTATATAGAAATTTTTTTCGGGGGGGGGGGGCCCGAACTCAAAAATTTTTCTGCGGAAAATTTTTTTTTTAAGAAACTAAATTTTTTTTCACACGAAATCTTTTGCAGAACATTTTTTCTTTTGCGGAACCAAAGATTTTCATCCTGCGGAAAAATTTGTTGCGCTGATGTCTGTATAACCCTATATATGTATATGTGTTTGGGAAATTTCGGGGGGGGGGGGCCCGGGCCCCCTCGGCCCCCCTTATATACGCCCGTGGGTACCGTAATTACAATATTATATTAATTCATATATTGTAAAATATTATTACAAATTTTTTGTTAATTAAACATATTGTAATTATATATTTATGTTGAATGAATAAATAGTTCAGTTACGTGAAAAAAGATGACTAGGAATTTAAAACGAGAGGGAATAGAAATATAAATATCTTAATGTTATCCATTTTTAATATGTTATAGTTATACAACCACATTGAAAATCATTATCTATTCTCAAAGAGATTTATTTTAGAGTATGATGATCATCTATTTTTTTACTTCAAGTGCCATAAAATGGAGTGTAGTGGTGACAATGAAATTTCACATTTACAAACATAAAAGAAATTATTTTCTATTGAATATAGATTTGTATAGAACAAAATTTTTAGAGCCGATTTTGAGAAATTCGAAAAATACTGAAAAAGTACTAGTACTCTTTGACCAATTTTATTCAAAAGCTTTATGTTGCCAGGGAAGTACTTAACTTAAATATCAAATGTTTCTTTCTTGATTTTGTTAACACAGACAACCCAACCATTTTGCGGGACTCAAATTTTTGGACTCAAGGACCCTCTATATTTATTATTCACATAAATTAGAGAAAGTAAAAAATAAAACAAAAGTCAAAAAGAATGTATTCAAATTATGTTGGCTCTCAATTAACTGGTCTAAATGTCCTCCGATGTCCTAAAAGACTAAAAAAATAATCCAGATTTTATAATTGAAGTTGGCAGGTTCCGATTCATCATCTCATTAATAAACATTTTTCTTAATATGACTGAAGGCTTTGCCCGGTTGCATATTTTTCAGGCGTCAGGAAAAAATCATTATCATCACGTCTCTCTCTCTCAGTTTAGAAATTTTAAATGTGAACTTTCAATAGAGTTCCCTTTTCGACGATATTGCCCTTAGAAAAATAATATATTTTTGTTTTTGTTTTTTTCAAAATTATGAATTCAATATTCTAATATCTTATCTTTGATATAAATACGTAAGATTCCAAAATAAAACTAATTAGTTATATAAATTTAAATCGTTGACGTAAAACAATTAATTATACGCAGATCGAGAGACAAAAAATCTTAAAGTTGATCCTCTTAAATTTAAAAATATTTTCAAAAGCATAAAAGAATGAGGACATAATTAGATGTGGTAGTCGAGCTTCTTAATGGGTCGGAGGTTCGGGTTCGCTACCCAAAGATTATATTGGTTGCCATTTAATTTGAATAGGGCCTAAATAGCATCACATGCCGAAAAGACATTAAATAATATATAGTCTATCATTACGTTTCAGGTTATAATGGCTTCAGATAAAAAAATCTTAATGTGTAGGCCTATATGTGAACCTATGTGTGTGTGTATTTTATTTTTCTTGTATCTCTGCAACCTTTTATCAGGTTAGGATGAATTTTGGCATATTTTTTTAGTCATAGGCGATCGTAAAAAGATATTAAAACGAGAAGTGTTAATCGACCGGCCGGGAACGGTACAAATAAGCGGCAAATATTTATCACGAACCGCAATTTTTCGAGTTGCTGCTGGACCAAATCTATTTAAACTTAGCTATATTATGATTGAGAATGATGTTAATAATTAATACTCCGAGATGAATAACAGGTCAATTTATTAGGGTCGACTCTATCCATTATATGTCAACATTCCGGACTCCTTCTTCAGGACAATGCGGAGTTAAGCATTAAATTTTCTCTCAATTTCGTCAAAATAAATGATCGATTAATGAATTCGCTAGTGCACATTAACTTAGAGGCAATTCAGCCTGAAGAAGAATCATAATATTTAAGATGCTCGTATCTAGGCCTAGGCCTAATTACAAAATTTATTTTAAAAAGTAAAAAAAGGCAACAAAGTTGCGTCTCTTATTCGATCATAATCAGCTAAGATTTACTTTATTAGGCTCAGATTAAGAGCGGGAAAGAGTTGTCTATTTTTTTTAAATTTATTTTAATCACAATTGAAACCAAATAGGCCTAAATGAAAAAAAAATAACGTTAGAAATTATTTTATATATTTAAAGTGTTGGTTTGATTAAGAGGAGAAATGTTTTAGAAGACATCTGAGGCCATTTAGACCGCGTCGCTATCATAATTCGGTCATTTAATATAGAATTAGGTTGATTAATATTGTATTTTAAAAAAAAAAGACAACCCGTGAGTGCCTCCTCTCTTAATTATTTCTTACCCCCTCATACCCTCTGGGCCTACCCAAAATGGAGACCCCCCTGTTGTTCTTCATCTGATTTTTAAAATTTATTCTAATCAAAATTGAAGCAAAAAAATTTTTAAAGTAACGTTAGGAATTATTTATTTATTTAAAGGGTTGGTTTGATTAAGAGTGGAAATATTTTTGAAATTACTCTGAATATTTTAAAACATCTGTCGATATATTTTTCATTGGATAAATAAAGTTAGATTATAGTAAAAAGTATTTTTTTATCTTTTACTTAAATGGGAATCGTTATTAGGATTCTTTTCTAAGAGAGCCCAGAGAGAGAGAGAGAGACAAAGGGCCTTCAGTCGAGTGCTAGACAGGTCAGGAGCCGCAGCGCCTGCCTTTTTTATATGGTCTATTTATCTTTAAGTGAATAATTATAAAACTCACCCCATCCGACATATCGTAGGCAGCCCAGTCCCTTGGAGTGCCTTATTAAAGGTAAATATTGAGAATATTCTTTTTTTTTCAGTGAAGAAAATTGATTTAAAAATATGAATATTTTTTCTTATTAAATTTGTCTTCTAAAAACGAACGTTTCGAATATTAAATTAATTATTATGTATGTTTCAAGGGGTAGGAGGGGGAGGGATGGTAATAAATATGTTATTAAAAAAATTAATTTAGATATTAAAAAAAGTTATTTCTAACGTAAATCTATTTATTATTTATTTTTACAGGGGTTGATGAAATGTTGAAAAAAGTATTAATAAATAAATATACTAATTAAACATGCATTAATCCAATCAGATACACGTATATACGAACCCAATTTTTCCCGATTATTCTTGCTTCAAGATTTTGCCCGAAGACAGGAATTTTTTATGGGGTAAGAGGGAGGGAGGGTTTATATGCTTATTTCGCCTGTTAGTTAGCCATTGATTAAACCGGTCGTGATCTTCTTTTGTATTAATTAATATTTTTTAAATGTTAGAAAATATTTAAAAGTTATTTTTTTTTTTTATCTTTGATAAGAGAGAGATTCTAATAGATGTTTTCTTTTGCAGATTTGTGTCTCTCCAGAGCATTTGGGATTTAGAAGGAAGGCATCGATTGAATTAACTTCAACCCCTCGGAAGGTGAATATTTTAAACTATAACCACATTTATACTCATACAAATACACATAGAAATATATAAATCCATTATAAAATAAATGATTTGTTCCTAAAGGCTTTAGATAATAAAACTGGAGAAAATTTTTAATAATAATAAAATTATTTATAAATAAATTACAAAAACTTTCACTTCACTAATATTTTGGATTTAATTTACTGTATTTTTCTCTTGCAGGCTTTGCAAGTTTAAGGAGGATCTGACTCGTTTATCTTTGCTGCCTAAGCAACGATCGAATTTAGTTTTGGCAGAGAAGTCGTCCAATTGACATCAGGGCTGCGGCGGGGAGCTCCAAATTTTGTGATTTTGTGAGTACAAATTTTTTTTTTTTGGTGATTAATCTTTTATTAAAAAATATTGAATAATAAAAATAGAAATAAATTAATCATCAAAAATTTTTTGAAAGAAAGAAACGGTATACATGTGACATTTGTAGAAATCAACGAATATTTCTTTCATTTTAGGCCTCTGTTGGAGATTCGTTGTTGTCTTTATTAGTTCCAATCTTTGGCTAGTTCGTTTTTTGTTAGGCTCCCTTGATTTGTTTGTTTTTAATTTAGGTTCCAAAAGAGAGTTAAAGTGAAAATATTCACGTTGATTTCTTCCATGAACGATTCATAAGGGGATGCGGCCGATTGTAAGATCGAAGCCCAGGTTCTTACGTGTACATGTGTTTTGCGAAAAGACGTCTTTTGATGACGCATTCGGGAGTTTGATATGTTTTTGTATCTTTGAGGGTGGGTTTGAGGTGGCTCTATGAGTTAAATGAATCAGGGAAGGGTTGCCGTTTCTCCAGGAATAGCTTGGAGGGTCCAAATTGCAACCCTTGAGGCTAGGGACCCGAGGGCTCCACCGACCTGATGGTGGAGACGGGGTCAAAAATAATTTCCACAATTATTCTTTTTGAGTTATTTTTTTTTAAATATTAATATTTTCCTTTACTACATTAATTTTTCATTTTTTTTAGTAAATGAAAATTGAATATTTCTTTATTATTAATTTGTGAATTTGTAAGTGTGTAAAAGTGAATGAAGAAAGAAAAAACTTTTTTGAATAATAAAAGGTAAATATTAATCAATAGAACACTAACTTAAATATCTTATATTTAAGTGATTAGAGTCAAGTCTAATTTAATTTTTTTTTTAGGACCTGAATCTGAAAAAGTAGTGCTATGATAACATAACGGACTCATTTCAAAATTATCCCTTAATAAATAATGAATATTAAAAAAATATAAGGGAGACGGGAGAAACTGTGATGTACTTAATTACATCTGACTTTATAAAAAACCCAGCAATGATGAAAAATATCTAATATTTTTTCTACATAAATTTAAGAAGAAAGACAAGTAATTTCCTCACAAACTTTTAAATAATAAGAGAAATGCCTCTTTGTTTGGTGTATTATTAAATTATTTAAATCAAAACGGAGATGAAGCTAAAGATTATAAAAAAATCTGTTGTAAAAGAAAGTAAAAATTATTAATATTTTTTAGAAACTAAAGATTTTTATTAATGAAAAAATAAGATAACATTTAATCTTATAAAATATTTACTAATCGTTTATGATTATATTAGTTCGTATATATGAATGTTGCATATCATCAAAATTTATTTATTAATACTCATTCTCGAATTAATGTTAATTTTTGATATCGTAATTTTTTTTTTCTTAAGTTATTGAACTATCAAAAGGTTAAAGGTTTTAAACAAATTTTTATGATTATTTAATTTAAATTTTTTTTTTTTTTTAAACACTCACTTTTTTCCATTTACACGCACACACACATATACACAGTCTTTGGGCATATAAGACTTTTTACGATACTCAGTCTTTTAGTAATTATCTTTTGGGGTACAGGCATTCTTATTTAAGCCATTTGGTATCCAAGTGGCTTAAATAAAATCATCGGACTGCCTGTGATTCGAACCCGCGACACTTGGTATACAAGGCAGGCGCGCTACCAACAACACCAAGTTATAGAATCTTTGATTATTTTTTTTTTTTTTTTTTTTTTGCTAAATTAAAATTAACATTTTTTCTAAATCTTCTATTGCCTCCACTTGGGTGCAGCACATGCCTTCCTTTACTTTGAGCCTTGAATCCACAATTAAAATATTTTCTTATAATTTATGAAAGATTTTTATTACTATATAATATTACAAATATAATCTTGAAATGGTATTAATAATTAAATATCTTAACTAGGTAGAGCCTTGTTTGAAAAGGATGGAATTTTTCAATCAATGCTCAAATAGACTGTTCATTAGCAAAATTGCACCCCCTGGAGTCGAATCAGGACCTCCACGGGTGGGGGACTGCCCTTATTCTAGGGCAACGGTCCAATCTTCATCAATTAAATATCTTTTTATCAATTTCTTCTCAATGATCTGATTTACAGACATCCTGTTTCAGAAACCGTTTATTTTTTGCCCAGAGTGGGCGTATCGTGAGGAAAAAAAATATTAAACAAATATATTTTTAGTTGAGGAAATGTGTGTGCTTGTACACCGATTAAATGTGAGTTTTAGAGAAATAAATTGGTGAGAAGGCAAAGCAAGTGGAAATTTTATGCTAAACTGTCTTCAAGGCAAAAATACAGAGGATTCTCTAAGAATCTTGTCTTCCAATAAAATCCAATGATTACATTCTATTTTTAATAAATTCAAAGAAAAATCATAGACTTAACTCATTTTAGAGCATTTTAAAATGCTAAATAAATTTTTTAAATTAATTTGATTAGACACTCTCTATACATTTTATGTCGCTACATAAAAATGTATTATTATTATTATTAGTACAACATATATTATATGAAACAGCACAAGGTTAGTGTAGGCGAGACATTTTTAACTGTTTTTAACAAAAAGCCTTCGCTGAATGACTCAATCATAATATTTGGAATAATGTTTATAAATAAGTTAAAAAAATTATTTTAATAACTCGGAAATGTACCAGAGAGAAAAAGAAATGTCAATTTTTTTAGTTCTACAATACATATTAAAAAAAAAAAAACTTCAAAATATCGGTGCCCGTAATATTAATTTTAAAAATATTCGAAAAATAATTTCAAGCCTCTAACATAATCTTTTAATTAGATATTTTCATTTAAAATTTTTAACGTTAAAAAGTCTGACCCACGGGTCATAGATTCACTGGTGTAGGGGTTAGCATGCTGGCCATTTGTACTAAGGGTAGCGGGTTCACATCCCGCTCCATGTGGCAAAAATTTATTTAAATTGAATTGGCTTCCAATCAATTTTAATAAATAGGGATGACCATAGATGCCGAAAAAGACCTTAAATAAAAAAAATCTGATTAAAATACACCTTTTGATAATACAAGAAGAAAGAAAATGAAAAATATTAATTATTTTAATCCAATAATTGAGAAAAACATAATTCCTTTTCAAAAAATCTACACCCTTTCTTTTTAGAGATGGATATTATGGTTGATGTACAGGACCGTAGCTGAAAATCTTTTCAGAAGGGGGCCTGGTCTCTCTTCCACCCTCACAAATCAATTTAAAAAAATATAAAATATTTTTCTAACAGTATTTGTCTTAATTATCTATTTAATTATTTTTTGGGTTAATTGAAATTATTGTCGAATTTTGTGGCACTACAAGTTCATCATTTCATATTTTTTTTTCATTTCATTTCATCGTTATGACTTTAAATTTTTAACAAAGAATTTTTTTTGCGCATCTTCTATTATTGATTTCTTTCAAATAACATTTATTCATTTTATATAACGTGAATATGTAACATGATGTTGACTCTTTTCTTGGAAATGTTGATATCACTCGCAATCTGCACCTGGCAACTAAAAAAAAAAAAAAAAAAAAACTCTTCTTCGTCAATTCTTTGCTATTGTTTTAAGGAGAGTAAGGATAATGCAGAGCAAAGACGTAACAGCAGATTAGGAAAGAATGCATTTCCTTTTTGCTTGTTTTCTAAATCAAACGTAATTAAAATTTTTTTTCAAATTACTCTTTGAACAGTTTTTTATTTAGATTAGAATCCGAATTCTTGATTCTATATCTTGTTACTATTCTAGAGGTAAATGAATTAATCATTACTCATACTTTAACCTCTTAACTTATTTATTCTGAAATAAATTAATTAATTTAAATTATATATTTGTATCTCTAATCAAAAGTTATGTTTTTGTTTTTACTACCAATCACGTGATAGTAGTCACCTCACATCTATTTTAATTAAATAATTGAAAAAAAAATGATGTAATAATTTTTCCTTTAAGGTTAATTTTTTTTCAATTAATGATAATAAACGTGAATGATCCGCCTTTTATTTTTTAAATATAAATATTTTAAATGAAAAATTATATAATTCAAAAAAAAAAAAAAAATAGAAGGTTATGTATGAATTAAAAAAAAATCCGAAAAACAAAAGACCGGTTTTTTATTTAGAATAATTATTCATGTTTAGTAGTTTTCAAGATCCAACTTTCGGGTAATAAAATATAATAAAAGGTCAAAAATAGAGAATGATCAAATAAAAATGGTTACTTAATAATTAATTGGAAGAGTTATTCAAAGTAGTCGATCGAAAAAAAAATTGCGAAAGAAGTTTTGAAGGTCTATTTGAACGTGAGAATTAAAAGCAATTACCTCCCGATGTTGGAGTTTTATCTCAAAGATTATCTAACGAAACACCTTAGATCAAACGTTATCTAATGCGTTATTCCACAAGGGCATTATCTAACAGCCACCCACGCTAAGCAGCCATCCCGAACTATACCAGGATAGCGTCCGAAACTTATATAACGAGACACCAAGCATTATTAATACGACCTTTTTTAAACGGTTAAATCAAATATTAAACCACCACTCATGGCCTGCGCGTGGCCGCCATTGCCGTTATATAATCCAGAGCCACTTTTTTTTACGTAATGGTTAATTAGTTTATCACGTTATTGTTCCAGGGCGCAACGTGTGTTATCATAAACCATTATTTGCTGGATTGTTTTTTTTTTTTATTTATCGAGCATTTTCAAAATTTTTATATAATTACTTGAACAGATGTTATTATAAGATAAAAGCAGGAAAACAGAAATAACTACTAGATTTTCTAAATTCTGTAAATTCATATATGTGTTTGAAAATTGAGGCCTAAAAAAATATCAATAGGGATTGTAAATAAATAAATTGGGAAGATAAGGAGAATAAAATCAGCCTCTTCTTCTCTCTCACTACTTCAAATTTTTTGGTTCCTATACAAGAAAATATAGGAATTTTTAAGAGAGTCAAAAATATATAAAATAATGCCGAAAATTCAGAGGGCATGGGCTTCGTGTCTGGGCGTTTTTTTTTTTACCAGTGTATCATGTTAATGTTACTCTGGTAAAAAAATGCCCAGACAGAAGCCCTCTGAATTTTCTGCATTATTTTTTTTTATATATTTTTGACTCTCTTAAAAATTCATATATGCACGGAGGGTGGCTCCTATCTAGGAACCAAAAGATTTGCAATAGAAGTAGGGAGAGAGAAAAAGAGACTGGTTTATAAGTAAATAAAGGTGTTTTTTTTTTTTTTTTTTTTTAGAGGAAGGGGTGTCAATTACTCAGGGAAAATGGAGGCCCAAAAATTCTTTATTTAACCCTAGCGGACAGTAAATATTGGCAAATAGGAGTTTGAAATAGTTTTCAAATATTAATAACACACTTTGAGACTTTAAGGTTGAAGTAAATTTATCATTTGTTTGTGTAGCAGTGATGTTTCGGTCATCAATTGGGACAGAAATATTTCTCTTTTTTAGTCACATCAAACCTTTTAAAAATATATTTAATGATAACGTCTATGAAATATAAATTTATATGGTCTATATATAAAATTAATGGCCTCTGATGCAGAAAAAGGCCTTAAGGTCTAAAATATATTTTCTTTTGAGAAAAAAATGTTTTAATGTCTCTGTGCATTTAGAATTTTTGTTATTAAGGCCTACAATTTTATTGCCTTATCTGATATTTCACACCTCGAGATATTATTTGACTTTTTTAGATTTGGTTTAGTTATATTTATTTAATATGATTTCAATAAGTTTGTAGAAATACAATCTTTAAATTCAATAATCAACCCTTATAAACTTCCATAAAAAGGCATAATATTAGAAATAATTCAATATTATCAGCTAAAATATTCAATAATAAATCGAATTATACAGTTATTTTACTAAAAGATAAAAAAATTATATCAGCAATGCATGCAATTTGCTACCATAGCATTAAATTTATTGGATTTTTCCAATGATCTAATGACATTGAACGTTTAATGATTTTAATCGACACGAGTTTATTAATTCTTTTCAAGTGAAAATAATTTATAATTTTTTTAATTAAATATTATTTCAAAATTTATTAGATAATTTTTATATAAATTGAAATATTTTTTCTAATAAATATTAACTACTGTACTCATTTATACTTTCTATTGCATTCGTTGTTGAATTCTTCATAATCAAGTTCGTTGTTTACTAGTATGTTTATATAATGCGTCCGCCTTCTCACTATTATCTTTCGAAGATTATGCACTTCATTTCGAATGCATTTATATAAGATCAAACTTTGAATTGATAATATAAATAGCCGGGAAATGGCTTTGATAGTCTTCAAGGAAAACCATGACACGTTCACTATATTCTTTTTTTGAAACGTTATAATATTTTGCCTTCAAGTGACGGTTGAATACCAAAAAGTGGGGGCGGGGGGGAGTAGAGTGGGAGAGGAAAAATAGAGGGGGGAAAGTGATCTGACAAACACCTTTTAAGGTAATCTATTGAGATTATGCAATACATTCCATCCACTAGATGAATCATTCAAGGATTCAGTTAACCCAAATTTGTTAAATTAGATTTAAAAAAAAAATTTATACAGTAGGCTATATGATATTATACGTAACACTTATACAATATCAAAATAGAACAGATTTAATCAGAAGGGATATTTTTCAATTTCAATATATAATGTGTTATTAAATTTAATTAATCTTATAATTACAAAATCTTAACCCATATGTTTCTTTTATTTAAACTTCCACTCATATTTCAAATATAAAAGTGTAACATTTGCCCATCGAAGCTCATTTTGTCAATAAGAATAAGTTATAATTATAATATTCAAATAAGAAGAATGATGTAGAAAAACTAATTCAAATTAAAAATTATTTAGATCAGTACTTAAAAAACAAATTCTTTATTGGCGACATTTTGGTTGCCTAAGCTCAAGGCTCCACTCTCGAACACATCAGGCGGTATCTTTATCCACAAGTATTGATAACACTCACTATAAAAAATAATTCTAAATTTTGTTTATCAATTAATTTAAGAAAATAAGAACCGGATCTAAATAGTCTCAGATGCCGAAAAAGACTTAAAAAATTAAAATAAATGGATCAATAGTTAAATATTATAATACTACATTCAAATTAAAAATTATTTAGATCAGCACTTAAAAACAAATCCTTAATTGGCGACGTTTCGGCAATATCTCTTGCCTTCTTCTTGACCTTAATATAATATATATGCATTTATAAAGAAGATATTTACAAAATAAACAAAGATAAATACATTAAGAAATTTGTTAAAAATACATATAATAAAAATTTTAAGGCCAAGAAGAAGGCAAGAGATATTGCCGAAACGTCGCCAATTAAGAATTTTTTTTTAAAGTGCTGATCTAAATAATTTTTAATTTGAATTATTATTATATCAATTATTAATCCATTATTAATCCATTTATTTTAATTTTTTAAGTCTTTCGGCATCGGAGACTATTTAGGTCCTTATTTTCCTAAATTAATTGATAAACAAAATTTAGAATTATTTTTTATAAGGAGTGTTATCAATACTTGTGAATAGAGATACAGTCTGCGCCACAAGTGCCTGATGTGTTCGAGAGTGGAACCTTGAGCTTAGACAACTAAAATCACGTCGGAACTGTTGTCTTAAAATTAGAAATAATATATTTTTGCATCAATATTTTACCGCTCAGAGCAGGAATCAAACAACTGATTCTGATATTATCAAATGTGATTTGTCTCTAGCTTCGATTAGTACAGTGGTGTAACCGACCCCTAAGGTCGGAGGGGAGGTGACTAGAGATGCCCTTAATTTATTCATTTGCGAATTTGGGAGTTCCAAGAGCGCCAATGGCTTGAAGTACGAGAGAGAGAGAGGAAGGAGGGGGAAGGAATTTTAACCCCTGCCTAATACTCCTCTGAATTAGTAGTTCTATTAATTTTTATTTGACACATTTGTTTTTATAATCTGTTCAAAACTATTAACAAATTCCTTATTAAATTTCTTTGTTGTAACATTATTAGTTGTTTTTAAGAAGATTGGATGACAAAAATTAGGTTGATTCATAATTATCCGAAGGGCTTTTTGTTGTCAAAAATTAACCTTTCATTTACTTTTTATTTCAGAAAAATATTCTTCCCTGTTCCCAATTGATGAAAATGCGTGTCGAAAATCATATTCATATTCGTCATATTATGCTTTACCACTACGAAAAAGGATGGAAGGCAGCACAGTTATATCGCGATCACAACGATCTTTTTGGCGAAGGAACAATAAGCGAAAGACAATGTGGTTTTCCCGCTTCAAGTCTGGTGATACCAGCTTGGAGGACAATTCAGGAAGAGATATCACCAGACTTATTGTTCCTTAACCAAAAAGATCGTTGAGATCGTGATATGACTGTACTGCATTCCATCCTTTCTCGTAGTGATAAAGCATAATATTACGAATATGAATATGATTTTCGACACGCATTTTCCTCAATTGAACAGGGAAGAATATTTTCCTTAAAAAAAAGTAAATGAAAGGTTAAATTTGACAACAAAAAGCGCTCCAATATAAACGGCGGATAATTATGAATCAACATAATAGAAACCTTGCGATGTTTAAGATTCTTTTCCCTTCTTTTTTTCTGTCTATTGGTCAGGCAAGAGAGAGAATGAAAGAAAATCGAGAGCGAGGAGGAGCAGAGCTGCGTGTTTTTCTCTCTCTATCTCACTCACTCCTCTGTCTCCGTATCGCTCCGTCTCTGTCTCTCTGTTGTCCGTCTGTTGGCCGTCTGCACCGCGCAGTCTGGTTCAAGGGCGGTTGTGGTGACTCCCCGGCCTCCCCGCTTTAAACTCGGCTCTCACTCTCACGGCTCTTGGCCGTCGTGCCTCAAGCCTCCCTATCCAACCATACCATCCATGTGCCTGTTTTGCCTATTTCAGATAATATAAACATAAATACGCGTATTTAAAAACAAATCCTTATAAGAACAATTTTCAAAAATAAATCTCAATAAATGAAAAGTGCCAATAATAATACAAAAATCTGGCACACTTTAAGTCCATACATAATACCTATGACGCAAGTCAAAGGAAAATAAAAAGTATTTATTTCAATGATTTTTAAGACCTTTATGAAAAAGTTATTAGATTTCTTTGAATAATTAGAGCCTTGGGTGGGTCTCGAAAGGAGTTTCAACTCATTTTCCTCTTAAATCAAATTATATTTTTTCAATCTTCTGTCTCAAAATGAAAATGATTTTTAAATTATGATTATTTCAAACCAATGATGAAAGAAATTTTTTAAGAAATAATAAAATTTCATTTAAATTTATTAACAACGATGATTTGTCTTTGAGAGGGGGGTTATGGTTTTTTATAATGAGGTTTTTGCTTGGGGGGGGAGGGAGAATATTTTTAAGGGGCTCTCCTGCTTGATATTAACCAGCGTACTCGCAGTCAGTACTTCATAATCTCACTACTCTCTTCGCCGTTCTTTTATTTTTTTAAATTTAGTAAATAAATTTTTAACTAAGTATATCTCCCCCCCCCCCCCATAGCCGAGAGGCTAGAGTTGTTGACAAATGTCAATAATAATAGTCTTAAAAGCGTCGGGGAGCGGGTTCGGATCCCAGGCAGTCCGATGAATTTGGATACCAAATGGTATAAATAAATTTGCCTGGATCTTCCTAATATATCGTTCCTAAATGTGTATCAAAAGTCTATATGGCCTAAGATGCTGAAAAGGCTTAAACATTCGTATATCGTTATCATAAGCTATACATTGACTTATATCAATATTTTAAAAAATCAAGGGGAGTGGGTTCGGGTCCGAGACAGTCCGACGAAGTTTTATTTAATCAATTGGATACCAATTGATATAAATAAATATATTGCGACAGATATCATAAATTAATACCTATTTAAAATGTTTAAAAATTTATTTATAGCCTCAGATGCTGAAAAACCCAAAAAATCTAATTTATTCAAAATTTATTACTTATCATTACTATATACAAAGTGCTGAACTGACTTCCTGTCCCTGTGTGTATGTGCCTGTTCTCCCGCTGATGGGGAGAGAGAGAAGAAGGGAGAGGAAAGAAAATAAAATAATATAAAAAAAAAAGGGGGAATTTAAAACTTTAAAATTTTTCATTTGCCCGCCACATCATATATAGGTTCACATCTGGAAAGTTCGGTCAACCACGAATTATCCGAGCTAAGAGTGGCATTTTTCTGCTCCTTTATATTCGTCTTTAATTTCTAATAATCCATACTAAAAGGAAATTTTATTATAAAAACATTTATAAGTAACATTTGTAATATTTAATTTGATAAATTATTTTCAATAGATAGATTTTCTAAAAAAATGGTTACGAAATTTTATTTATTTCCAATACCTACTGTGAATGAATTTCAAATAAGGTCTCTTGCCTCATATAAGTATAATGTAACTCCCCCGACAAGCACACAATTTTATTATTTGATGACATAAATCAAACAAAAACATTACGATTTTTAAATACAAATTATTACTAGTACAAAAACAAAACTAAACAGATGCGTTGTCATATGAATAAATGTTTAAATTTAATCTCCTTCTTTTAAAGAGATGATTATGATAATTTTTTGTTATTATATAAATTCAATTAAATAATGAAAATGTCGAAATCAATATTAAGCAATTGTAAAATCAAAGAGGTAAATAAGTTATTTATTAAAAATTATCATTTAATAAAAATAATGATGCAATGTTTTTGGGGTCACCTCAGTATTAATAAAATAAAAATCGAATTACCTTCACATATTTATTGTTAATTTTTTAACTTTTCTAAACGCGAATAACAAATAAGTAGCGAGGAAATAAAAAATAAATTTATAAAAAAAAAAATTCAATTATGCTAATTCCAGGTAGAGGTGAATAGATAGCTACAGCTAAAGTTCTGTAAATGAATTTAAAAAAAAAATGCAATCATTCTGGTTTATGTGGCAATACTTGAGCAAATAAAATTTTTAGTTATATTTAAGAAAAAAATCTGGTGTGACTGGCGCACAGCACACAACTTTCTCTTACCTTCGGTAATCGAAAGTTGTGCACTGTGCTTGTCACACCAGATTTTTGTGTCGACATATATTTAGTTCCCGACAGTACGGAACATATGAATTCAGATGTAAAATTTATAAGTATGGGAAAATATTTATATTTTGTTACCATGGCAACCATTTCTCCTATCTTCCCTATAAAATACAAGAGTAAAGTGGTCTTCAGAAGATTTCAATCACAAAATGAGAATATACATTTTAAAGAGCATCTAAAAAATAATTGATTTTTGAATTTTAAAAAAAATCGTTGGAGCAAATTTTGAGAAAATCGAAAAAAACTGAAAAAGTACATCAGTAAAGTACTAGTACTCTTTGGCCGATTTTGATTAAAAGCTTATTTTTCCGGTCCCGGGGGTGTTTAACTTAAATATAAAATTTCAACCTCCTAGCTCAATTCCTTCATGCTTAAAATTGAACACAGACACACACACACACAGACAGACCATGTCGCGAAAACCAGTTTTTTGGATTCAGGGGACCTCAAAACGTGAAGATCCATCAAAATCTCGACATCGAATTTTTGACATGAATCCAATACTTTCTCTCTATATATATTAGGAACCGACCGAATATTCGGTTTCGGTTACGGTTTCGGCCAGTTTCGGCCAAAAATCATGGTTTCGGCCGTAGTTTCGGTTTCGGCCAAAAAAGTGGCCGAACCTTTCGGCCGGCCGAAACCAGAGTCTGAAAAAATGGGATGAGACTCGCATGCAAAAAAAAGGTCAAATAATTTGCACTTGAGGGAGAAAAAAATTTTAGTCTCCCTAAAAAAAAGGTAAAATGATTTTCACGGGAGGGAAAAAAAAATTCAAAAAAAAAAAGGTAAAATAAAAAAAAAAATTTTTATAGGAAATACAAGTTTCGGTTTCGGTACGGTTTCGGCCGAAACTAAGGTTGAGGCCGAATATTCGGTTTCGGTTTCGGTTTCGGCTGAAAATCTTGTTTCGGTCGGACCCTAATATATATATTACATATATACATAGGTAAGAGAAAGTAAAAATTAAATTTTCAAATATGATTATCACTATAAATAGTCATCTATTTATAACATAAATCTAGAAATTATTTAACATGAATTTTACTAAAATTAAATATATATACAATTACTACACTCGATTAACGGGAGCCTACAGTAGAAAATTTCAATTTTATGAAAGCTTTTAATGGAACCGACCGGAGTGCTCCATGGAAAAGAATTTCTCGCCCAGCATGTTAACACATTTCACCTTATTTACCTTATATTATTGTCTAACTATTCAACTATTAAATATGAAATAACGCCCTCGGGGTTTGGCATAGAGGTTAGCGTGCTAACTTCGTATACCAAAAGTCGCGGGTTCGGACCCCAGGCAGTCCGATGATTTTATTTAAGCCATTTGGATACCAAATGGCTTGAATAAGAATGCCTGGACCCCAAATAAATATATATTATTAAATAACGGTTATCGTAAAAGTCTTAAATGGTTAAGTTGCCGAAAAGACTGTGTGAATGTGAGAGTGAATGAGAAAAAAGTGTGTGTTTTTTTATAAAAAAAAAAAAAAAAATATGAAATAACAGCACTAGCTATTTATATTTAAGAATTAAAATTTTTTTCAAACCGGATCATTTTTAAATGTACTAATATTATTATTTTTAAACCATTTGGTGAATACAATAATTATTTATATAATTCCTATTTTTATACTCTTGATAGTATATCAAGGCATTATGTTAATTATTCTAACGAGGATTCCTGTATTTACTTCCTCCCTCGTACAAATCAAATGAACAATCAAAGTTTCCTTTGTCTGCCCTTCACCTAATTGTATAATATTGAAGAAAAATAATAAAAAATGTTAAATTATTATTTATACAATTAATTGACAATTATTTTGTATGTAATGATAATAGTTTAATTATTAAAGGCATTTTATTATTATAAAAGTTAAAGCCTTGGTGTAGTGATTGGTGTGCTGGCCATTTGTACCAAGGGTCGCAGGTCCCCGTCTCATGGGACAATTTATTTCAATAGGATTGATCTAAATGGTCTATGCCGAAAAAGTCCTTAATTAAAAAAAAAAAAAAATTTAACGCTTTGTTGCAATAAATTCCTATCTTCTTTAGATTAAATCGATAGTCACCGTTATCTGTCATCAATCAATTTTTTGTCTTTTAGCATGGGGTAGCCAGACTTCTGTTAGGGGGCCAACCCCTCGTTAGGGCAAAAGAGGGGGTTTGCAATTAATATAAACATAGAGTATTAATTATTTATTTAAATTAAAAAAATTAAATTAATGTAGTGAATTGGGGTGTTAAAAAAAATTTCCAATGGGAAATATATATATATATATATATATATATATATATTTTTTTTTTTAATTTTTAGGACCAGCCAGGGGCACGCCCCCCCCTGCCTCCCCCGCTACGCCCATGTCTTTTAGGCATCTGAGGTTTATATTGACATTCAAAAAATTTAATATTATTTATTTATGATATTAAGTTCCAGATATATTTATTTATACCAGGTGTGTCAAACTCAATTAATACACGGGCCGTTTAATACAATAAGTAAGACTCACCATATCACATTTAAACGAATTTAATGATAATAGTTATAAATACTAATTCAGCCATCTAGCTCAATTCCTTCAAGCTTTAAATTGGATGCAGACACACACAGACAGACCATGTCACGAAAACCACTTTTTTTCAGAGTACCTCAAAACGTGTATATCCATTAAAATCTCGACATCGAATTTTTGACATGAATCCAATACTTTCTCTCTCTATATATTAACATATATATTAGGTAAAAATAAATAAATAAGCGTGATTATTTAATCTAAGAAAGACGAGCATATGGCGGGGTGGGACTGAAATCGGTTAAATTAAACCATAGCGAATCTAGGTCGTTCCCAAATTTCACAAGCTCTGAGCCAGAGACTCTTTTGTCTCTCTGTATTTATTTATTTGTGCTCGTTACTTGTGATGAGACAAGGCACGGGAAGTTCCTTCGTAAGCAGGTGCACCTGCGCCCGACCGGAACCACCTGCACCTGTCGACATTCGCCAATTGGCACGTGTGCCACTACTGCCTGCTGCAGGTGTTTAGTCCTGGGTATCCAATGTCACTTGCTAAACTAATTTCCAAATTAATTAGTATAATAATATAATATATAATTTTTGGTGCTCCGGGCTATGATATAACTATGACGCGTCCCACTCGAGAAAACAAGATATTAACATGCTAATGATCTACTAAATGTTCTCGATTAAATATAAAAAAGATATAATTATTCAAAATGCATTTATTTTTTTACTTTCTCTTACCTCTATATATTTTAAGAAAGTATTGGATTCATGTCAAAATTTGATGTCGAGATTTTGATGGATATACACGTTTTGAGGTACCCTGAATCCAAAAAAGTGATTTTCGCGACATGGGATGTCTGTCCGATTTTGTTTAAAATTCAAAAATCAATTATTTTTTAGATGCTCTTTAAAATGTATATTCTCATTTTGTCATTGAAATCTTCTGAAGACCACTTTACTCTTGTACTTCATAGGAAGGATAGGAGAGATGGTTGCCATGGTAACAAAATATAAATATTTTCCCATACTTATAAATTTTTACATCTTAAAATTCAAATTTACCGTACTGTTGGAAACTAATCATATGTCGACACAAAAAAACTGGTGTTACAAGCACGGAACCTTCGGTAATCGAAAGTTGTGTGCTGTGCGAATGTCACGCCAGATTTTTTATTATCATTCATTTACTTAATGATTAAAAAAAAAAGTAAAACTTACTATAATAGTGGTCTACATTGATACCGTAAATATATTAGTATAATGAAAATAAAATAAAATAATAAATCAGAGAAAATATCTAATAAAAGATAAAATAGATTTTATATAATGAAGAGAAAAAATTTTTTTTTATTTTTTTTTTCCTGAGTTATCGGCCATTTATATAATTTCAAAGATAGGCGGTCTACGTGCCGAAAATCAAATATTCAATATTCACTTTATGCAAGATAAAAATGCACAGCTAAATTAAAATTTATATAGAAAATAGGAGGTGGCGGATTTTCAAGAGGTAAAACTTTGCTGAGAGATATACAGAATCTCTATCTATTAATGATATATTAATTCATATTTTTATGAAAACAAAAAATAGATAAAATATAATTTAGAATATATATATATAGACGATAACCGTATAATTGGCAGTGTATATAATTAAATAATTTGTAAAAAAGTGATCCATCGACCCTTGGATCACGAAGAAACAAATTCTCTTCTTTAAAAATGAAATTTCATCAACCTATTCAACCTTCTCATTAAACACTCTGAACTGAATAAGTTTAAATCTAGCAAGAAAAAAGAGGATATTATCCTCATTAACCTGGGAAGATTAACTAAAAGATTTATATTTAAAAAAAAAATTAGACTATTTCGAAAATAATCATAGTCATTTTTCCGCTCTAGTTAAAGAAGAAAAAAAAAAAACAAACAAACGAATGGATTTATTTTCATCTCATTTTTCAATCCGGTGTTAGATATCTCAAAGGATGTCCAATAAAACGTCTTTGCAACCAAATGAAATGGTTTTATAAATAGTCGGGTGATGTTGAGTCCCGTATGTTAAGCAAACCATTCGTTTGTAGAAGTAGTGACCTGTCCTGGCTTTTGCCTAGTTATGTAATGCAACGCGCAACGCCAGGCGTTTGTAAAAATTCCAAACTCTAAATGCACTTCTATGTATCGCATAATCGACCAACTGATAATTCTATTTGATAACTCTTACTTTCCCGTAGTATTATATATAACTTAATAGCAGGACTAATATGAAGGTGAAAAATTTAATATAAGATAAATACAAAATAGAATTTAAATATTAATTTTAATTATTAGTTAATACAGTGGCGGTCCCAGGATTTGGTCAAGTGGGGGCCCAAATTTTTTTATTTTTTTATTTCATTTAAAAAATTGAAATACACTAAATAAATTTTATAACATTGAATAATAAAAAACATTCTGGCAAATTTATAATTTTTTGTTTAGTTTTAAAATAAATCAATAAAACTTGAATTTTTGTCGGTCCAATGGGAGGGGCCGGGCCCCTCTGGACCTACCCCCTTGGGACCGCTAGTGAGCTAATATAATTTAGAATCTGAACGTAAAATAACTATGATTATAGTTGAAAAAACTGGAATTGCAATTTAATTGTTCATTTTTTTTTATTTGAAATAAAAAAATAATTTTAGATTTTCTAGGTCATTTACTTATTATTTTATCAAACAGTAATCAATTAAGCTTTACCCGTTAAAATAATTTTAGAATGGAAGGCGATATGTAAACTTTCCATTTTTGGCAAAGAAAAGGATAAATATATTATTTACAAAAAGTAAATATTTCGGAATAGATTAAAATGAGGTCATCCTGAGTTCATATGTGGCATTTATAAAACTTGTTAAACATAAAAATTTCATATTCAAATATAGAAATGAAGAAAGATAAATTGCACAAGGGGTGCGACGAAATGCGAAAAATTAATTAAATAAAATATAGTTTATTAAATAAACAGGGTCAACCCCTTCTTTTATTGTACATTATTGAAAGGAGGTGTTAAAAAGAGTCAGTTTTTGAAAAAAGTACACTAAATGGGGAGGGAAAACATATTTTTCCTCCCTCCAACATTTGGTGGACATAAGAATAAAATAATATTAGCTGCAGTTTTGTACTTTCGACCCCACCAAAAAAGCTTGGGAACCAATAATTAGAATTAAAAATCAAAATATTGTTATAGTCGTAATATGCAAAGAGAATCAGGCCATCGGGACTTGGATATAATATGCTAAGAAACCATCTCGGCATTCGATATTTATCTAAAAGAGGATTATTATTGGGAAAATTCTTTTGCTGGGTCTCATTACTTTTTTATACAAATAATTTTGGGTGTTGGCAGTGTGTTAGTTACTATGTCATCTTGTATATTGTATTCTGAGAAGCGTTTCCGCGTTTATTTTCGTTTATAGTGCAAACGATTCTTATAAACGACGAGACTTAGTGGCCTTCGCAGATTTCAGTCTTCGTCCCCCACCTAATTTTTAAGATATTTATATAAACTGAAATTTAATTTGTTTATTTTTCACCTCTCTCTTAACTATTTTTTTAAATAAAATTAATAGATGTTTTTATCTAGCCTACTATTTTTAAAGTAAGTGTACAATGAAGTGTTATGCAGAAAAGTATTATTATCGATCGTCTTATGTAATTCCAGATTTATTTGCATTGCTTTTAATAACTAACTTCAGAAATTTTAAATATTTTACGTTTTTTGGATCAATAGATAATAAATTATAGAACAATTATCTTTCATCGTCTTATATAAAAAAATGAAATGAACATTCTACCAAACTTATCTATCTTTCCAGAAAATTAGTTTTTTTTTTTAATATTATAAAATAATTATGTCACCAAATTGATAATTTGATTTTATATAACTAGGCGCTTTGTCCTTTGATAAGCTGCAAAAATCATCATGATTAAAACATCTATATGTTAGTTAACATAAAAAGGGATGGAAAACCCGAATCAAGGTTTCGAGATAGTTTAAGATAGTAGAAGTTTATATAATAGAACGAGGCTGCTTCGAAATGATTTTAAGGTTAACGTAATTGTAGCTCTCTTCAAGTTTCACGCCTGAGCGCGAAATCTAGTTATATAATTAAAAAAAAAAAAAAAAAAAAAATAGCGTCAAATTTATATATATATAAATAAAGTTGCATAAAATATTCAACATTTTTCTTTCTTTCACGATTTGATCTATGACCTAACACTAAAATGTGTGGGTTATTTATCACAATACTTTTCATAATTCTTTCACATCTCTAATATTTATATATTATTAGAAACAAAATCAGCTGGTACATCTTTTTTTTTAATTCCATACCTACCAATCAATAAAAAATCACCTAATTCAGAAACAGCACTAAGAAAAATTTTTATTACGTCTTTATTAATCTCCAAGAAAGAAAGGAATGCTTGGGAATAGAGCGCCTTCGAAACAAGACGTAGGCAACCATCAAACTTATGATTTTTTTATTCAGATTATCGATTTGTATTCTATTTATATAAAATGCTCAGGAGCCCACTTATTGAGGGTACGTGAATGGCGACCACGAGCTACCCGAGCTTGGATTGGCAGTCCTTCTGTTCTTTACATATCTGTCCCTTCCTTCTATTTTCAACAGGCGTCAGACCGTGCGACGGGCCGGCCTGTTCTATTTCTTCCAGTCCCAAAAAAAAATCTATTCCGCCGACCCCGCACTGCGGGAATAAGGCTAGGAAAGAAGAAAATTCTATTTATATATAAAAAAAAATTAAAATAAGAAATTAAAATTATATAAATTTTGTTTTCTATTATTTATGGTCTCATATGCTCTCCAACGTCTATTTCGCCCCCTGCCAATACGACCACACATATCAATAAGTTTAATGGTTGCCTATGTATTGTTTTGAAGGTGCTCTATTCATCCCTTTCTTAGAATTTACTAGATTATAGATCAACCTTATATTTAATAAAAAAATTGCTGACAATTTAGCGTTTTCTTTCTCAAATAAGGAGGATACCATTCCAATTAATTTGAAATTTTTTTTAAGGATATTTCTGAATATGGACCTAATTTATTTTTTTTTTTTTAATGAAATGCATATTTCAAATATTTTTTTATCCTTGTAACAGATAATGAAATATTTTTCACTTTATTTCTACACTAGGGACCTATTTTTCCATAGATGGTTACTTAAAAAATTTGCTAATTTATATTTAAATATGACTTACACAAATATAGGCCTAAATCATTGATTCAAAAACAACTTATTTCAACTATTTGATAACCCAGAAGGATGATATTTCTTCTACCTATTGAAATATTTATTTTTATTTCAATTAATTTCACAATTTATTAGGTGATCAAGAGTCGCGGGAGCGACTCGTCGCCGAGCATGTGAAAAGCAAAAGAAAGCAAAGAAACTCTTAATACTACCATTTAGTTGATATTCCAATAGATGCCAATGGCCCATTGCATTTAGATGGACGAGTCGTCCCTAGACTATATTATCAAGAATGATTTTAAATCCTTAATAAAAGATAGGGACGTGAAAAAATTTTTTGAGAAACTTTTCTCTTTCTGGGCGAATATCTCAAAAAGGTTTTAAGATATCGGAGCCAAATTTTTTTATATTAAACTAGAATAAATAAGGATTATTTTGAGCACGAATTCAAAAAAAAATTCCACTCCCAAAAAGAATGGCAGAGGCTCAAAGTTGAGATTTTGCCGATTTCGGAAGGTCAAAAGTTAGTCTCTTAATTTTCCTTTTTTTTTTTTTTTTTTTCTTTTTTTTCTTTTTTTTTTTTTTTTTTCATTCTTTTCTTCAATTTTCAAATTTTTAGACAAAGCTACAGGTTTCCCTGCTGGACCGATTTGGATGAAATTTAAAATACAAATAGATACTATCAAAAACCCGATACCTTTGATGTAAAATTTCATTTTGGATCAAAAGTGACTTTTTGAGAGGTATTCAAAATTTCAAATTTGTCCTATCTTTAACATGGCGAAAAGACAATTTTGACTATTTTGCTCCCTGATGACGTCATCTAGGAACATATCTATTAATATTAGTAATTTTCATCCCTAATGGAATAAAATTTTTTAGGATGGATCCCTTCAGATAGAAATAGATTAAAGTGATAAGAAGAGGTGCTACCAACATAACAAAAATAAAAAACCTAAAATTTTATAAATTTTGGTGAAATCCTATGTTTATCGTTTTGAATGGATACTAAACGATGTATTTACATTCTACCAACATAACAAAAATAAAAAACCTAAAATTTTATAAAATTTAGGGAAATCCTATGTTTATCGTTTTGAATGGATACTAAACGATGTATTTACATTCTACCAACATAACAAAAAATAAAAAACCTAAAAATTTTATAAAATTTAGGGAAATCCTATGTTTATCGTTTTGAATGGATACTAAACGATGTATTTACATTCTACCAACATAACAAAAATAAAAATCCTAAAATTTTATAAAATTTGGTGAAATTCTATGTTTATCGTTTTGAATTAATACCAAATGATGTATTTACATTCTGCCAACATAACAAAATAAAAATCCTAAAATTTTATAAAATTTGGTGAAATCCTATGTTTATCGTTTTGAATGGATACTAAACGATGTATTTACATTCTACCAACATAAAAAAATAAAAAACCTAAAATTTTATAAAATTTGGTGAAATCCTATGTTTATCGTTTTGAATGGATACTAAACGATGTATTTACATTCTACCAACATAACAAAAATAAAAAACCTAAAATTTTATAAAATTTGGTGAAATCCTATGTTTATCGTTTTGAATGGATACTAAACGATGTATTTACATTCTACCAACATAACAAAAATAAAAATCCTAAAATTTTATAAAATTTAGGGAAATCCTATGTTTATCGTTTTGAATGGATACCAAACGATGTATTTACATTCTACCAACATAACAAAAATAAAAAACCTAAAATTTTATAAAATTTGGTGAAATCCTATGTTTAATGTTTTGAATTAATACCAAATGATGTATTTATTTTTTACTGTTTGGAATGCATATTAAAATATCTATTCATGGGATAACTTAATATTTAATAAACAAAAATTATTAAATAATATATAAATGCAATATTTCACAAAAAGAAGTGAAATCTCAGCCAAAAACATCGGAGATGCAAAAGGGGCGCCTCGCATTATTTTTGCCCAGCGTCGAGGTGAAATCAAAAATGCGCCTCGCTTTTCTGATTTATATAAAAGCGAGGATATATGAAACAAATAAAATTCTGTAGGGGTTTTATTTAAGTGAAAATATTTCCTCGCTTTTATATAAATCAGAAAAGCGAGGCGCATTTTTTTGATTTCACCTCGACGCTGGGCAAAAATAATGCGAGGCGCCCCTTTTTGCATCTCCGATGTTTTTGGCTGAGATAAATATTTCAAAAAAAAAATCTTTCCTCACCGATTTACTTACCAAATTTCGTGGGTTGTTTATCAGCATTTAATGATTCATACTATACATTTTTTTCCTTCCCCCTAAAGTTTTAATCTTCCGCCTACAGAAATGCGTTGGTCGAACATTCATTTTTCGAGGTCAATATTATTTATCATTACGTAGGTTCACCGATAAATGCATTTGTTTGTTAATTTAACTTTTTTTTATATTTCTAAAGAATAACGGAATAATAGAAATGAAATTACATGAACGGAAATAATAAATTTGATTTAACAAGGGGAAGAATATATTTTAGGAAGGAGTAGAAACAATACAAAAATAAATATAAGCCCAAAAACGAAAATGCTATATTTAGAATAATCTTATATAATAATTTTTAGCATTACATTTATACTATCTAGGAGGACATTGTACTTTCAAATAAAATATTTATTGCGCCTGAAATAATATTCGGATGTTCATTTTTTTTACTATTTATTCATGTTACGACAAAATGCTATTGTTTTCAACATTCGTATTCGTCGTATAAATTTTGCAATATCATTTTTTTTTATTTTAATAAAATTAAAAAGACATTTGTTTTTACCTAATTCAATAATTATAAAACTCTCACGATTCGAAATGGGGTCAAGGCCCAAGATTTCCCGAAAACAAATATTTACTTTTGAAGAAAGATTATGTTAAATTTGAAAAAAAAAAAAAAAAATATTTATTTAAACGAATTCAAGAATTTAAGAATAGGTCCAGTGATAATTAAAAAAAGTAATATTTTGAAATCTTTATTCTTACTAATAAAAAAATCTGGTGTGACTGGCGCACAGCACACAACTTTCTCTTACCTTCGGTAATCGAAAGTTGTGTACTGTGCTTGTCACACCAGATTTTTTGTGTCGACATGTATTTAGTTCCCGGCAGTAGGGAATATTTGAATTCAGATGTAAAATTTATAAGTATGGGAAAATATTTATATTTTGTTACCATGGCAACCATTTCTCCTATCTTTCCTATGAAGCACAAGAGTAAAGTGTGCTTCAAACAATTTTGAGGGCAAAACGAGAATATACATTTGAAAGAGCATCTAAAAAATAATTGATTTTTGAATTTTAATCAAAATCGTTAGAGCGAATTTTGAGAAAATCGAATAAAACTGAAAAAGTACATCAGTAAAGTACTAGTACTCTTTGGCCGATTTTGATTAAAAGCTTATTTTTCCGGTCCCGGGGGTGTTTAACTTAAATATAAAATTTCAGCCTCATAGCTCAATTCCTTCATGCTTAAAATTTGACACACACCCACCCACCCACCCACCCACACACACACACACACAGACAGACCATGTCGCGAAAACCACTTTTTTGGATTCAGGGGACCTCAAAACGTGAAGATCCATCAAAATCTCGACATCGAATTTTTGACATGAATCCAATACTTTCTCTCTATATATATTACATATATACATAGGTAAGAGAAAGTAAAAAATTATCTAATTGTGACTAGGATAAATCACATAAGATTTCAATGGCAAAATGAGAATATACATTTTAAATAGCATCCAAAAAATTATTGAATTTTGAATTTTAAACAAAATCAATGGAGCGCTACCAACTACGCCAAACCCGAGCGCTTATTTTTAAATTAACCTAAATTAAAAATTGTATAATTGAATTATTTCATTTTCAAAATTTGTTATTACAATAATTAATATATATTATTTATTCTTAATATTTAAAATAATGGGAGTGGAATGGTGTTTATCTTTATAAGCAAAGACAAATAAGTTATATAAAGTTATATAAAGCATGTTTATATAAAGTTTAGAAGGAATTAATTTAGAATAGACAATTGACTATGAACGCAATTAGCATTTTTCTTTTCTATTAAATAACATCTTTTTACAATGTTTAATAAATTAGAAAATTTATTAAGACACCTTTTATCACTTATCATATTATTCAAACAATGTTAATATAATGAAATATTTATTTTCCAATATATACTATAATAAATATTTAAATAGAATTGTTTCAGTAGTTTTAAAATTTTTAATTGGTGACCACGAGCAATCAGGATGTGGAACGTCCCCCGGAAGCCATCGGTATAATGTAATTTAAAAATTTATATAATAAAGTCATTCCCTAAATGGCCTTAGTAGCCGAAATGGATTTTTTTAAATTACTTTTTTGTTATTAATATAAGGGTTTTTTTTATTTAAGGTCTTTTTTGACATCAGAGGCCATTTAGACCCCATCTCTATTTATTTGATAGGTAGCCAATTCAAATGAAATAAATTTTCGTCGCATGAGACGGGATGGGAACCTATTTTGAACTCTTTTTGAAAATTTTTTATTTGCTAAGATGGCTTTACATAAAATTCTGGCATTATATGGACCGTTTATTTTGAAAGTGGTGTAAGTCCATTTTTTTTTTTTTTTTTTTAAATGAGATATCACATAATGTATGCTTAAATTAATGTAAATTTTCTATGTATAACTTGCTATTGGTAAATTTATTAAAAAATTTCCATGTTTTGTACAATTGAAAATTGGTCGGTAAATAGATTTTTTAATAAACAGATATGCTAACCTTTCATTTTCTCGAAACAATAGAAAATGGACTTACACCACTTTCAAAATAAACGGTCCATATATGCCGTAAACCACATAAGAACCCTTGAATTAACCTCAACTTATATCTCAAACAATAAAATATTAAAAATTTTCTTTTAATTTATATTCAAAAATATGGAAAAAATAGAAATGATTTTGGGTCATCCGAATTGAAACAAGCGACTCGTGTAAAACACGCATGCTTTTTGCCTAGCCTTGAACTTATTCACGTGCAGGTTGCCAACGTGCTGCTTGTTTATGACATAACCAACAACCAGACGAGAACTAGGCATATACCGGACTAGCAGGTATCTGGACCAATATTTAGCGACTTTAATGCTTTTATCTTAAAAAATATTTTATCAACTCTATGGAACCTTTATAATATTTGAACCTTCTACTCATTTGAAATTATAATCATCTTTGTTTTGAATGTTAATATGGCAATAATAAGAAGATGGAGAATAAAGAAAAATTCAAAAAATAAATAAATCTATTGAATTTACTAATTTTTACATAACAGCCTAATTTAGAAATTTATATAACCAAATTTATTAATGTTAACTCACCAAAACTGTACAATTAGATATGTATACCAATTTTAATTCAGAATCTTTATAGCTCAACTTAGATTTTGAATTGGCTATTTACTATATAGGCGAACTCTCTCAGGGGCCAACAGTACCTACGTGGCGTCCACGAGTTACCCGAGCTAAGACTGACACTTCCTTTAGTTAATCTACTTCTCTCCATATAAACAAGCATCAGTTTGAGAGACAATCCAGCTTAATTAATCCCTTTCCCAGTCCTAATAAATTTTAAATGCCGACTCCAGATAATTCTCAAATACGTTTCTCAAAAAATTTTTTTGCTGGGGGAAGATAGAAGTTTAAAAAAAAATTCAGCAACTACTCGGTTCATATTTATCTAAATTAATTAGTTTTCAATATAATCTAAATTTTGCTTATATTAATTTTATAAATGTATATTTGTAACTATTTTTAGCCCATGGGCAAAATTAGCCAGCCCACTCCAGAGGCAACCCTAGTCTCAAGCAAACACTCACAAATGTCCCCAACTCCTCCCCCCCACTCTTATCTAAGCCCCTCCTACCTAAGCCTGGTAGCATCTACTCTCTTTTATTCACTCACAATTGTCAGTCACATGCAGGGGGTTCGACTCAGATAGGAGACGCGGTCGCTTGCTTTTTGGGGAGGCGTGGCTTGTGCCCCACGAATTTACCAATATAAATTTAGTTAAAAATAAAAAAAACTATTCATTAAAAAAAATAAATAAATAAAAAACATTAATGAAATTTTATTAAATTAATATTCGCAATTAATATTAAAACCGTACAAAAATATTAAAAAAAAAAATATGAAACAATTTTTTTTGTTTTTTTGTTGGCAGCTTTTGACATCTGCTCGTTAAAACCGTTTGTATGCCTTTTGCATATGTCAACATTTTCGTTTTCTTTGTTTCTCTCATGTTATCATGACTCTATATTATTATATACCAGTATATTTCTTTAATTGTTCATATATCTGATCCACATTGTTTAATATATGATTTTGTGTGTGTATGATTTCAATACATCATCATCTTTAAACCTGAAATCAAAGGTATTTATGAAACCAATTTTCACAATCTCAATCGAGAACTCTCTATTTTTCTTATAAATATTATCAAAATTTATTA